>CM054062.1:34079614-34297258 GCA_028641055.1 Alopecurus myosuroides
GTAGTTGGTTAGCGCAGCCAGTTGCAGCATCTGTTATATCCCCTTTCTTCCGTTGAACCCAAGGCATCTGTGCTTGGTGTTGACGTGCTACACTTTGGTGAAATGTGAGTCTTGCTGGCCAGTACGTTTATGTACTGACCCCTTTGGGGCTGTGGTTTCCGCAGACTACGCTTACGAGGATCCAGGTGACGGCTACTACGTGGAGTTTGACGAGGCTGTTGACGAGTAGGTAGCGGACCCGGGCAGGATCCGAGACTACGTGGATGGGCTCCGTCTTTATTTCAGTTTCCGGCTTCTTAAGCCTATTTGGATTTGTCTGTACTCAGACCCTTTGAATGCTTCCGCTGAGATGTAATGATGTTATGTTGGGACATGTGTCCTCTGGATGATTGTATTTGCTATCTCTGCTCTAGTGAGAGCTATTTGCAACTTATTTCAATCTTTTGTGTCTTAGAGATATGTGGTGCTATCATTCTGTTACAAACCGTTGACGTACCATGTGTGTATGGTATGAAGTACGTCAATGGTAGTGTCCTGATTTCCATGGGATGGTTTACGTCGACGCTGAATAGATAGGGGTTGGTTGTCACACATACGTGTGTTGGCCTACTCGTAAGAGGACGCGGGTGCCGGTAAGCCCCGTAATCCAATCTACTACTGTTCAACGGACGGCGAGTATCCTTTAGAAGTCCGGGTGCGACAGTGCTGCGCAAGGAAGGCTTTGTGCTCATCTGTGAAGAGGATAACCTGGTCAGCAACACAAGGAAGAAACAGAAATTGGATGGAAGAATAGGGAGATAAACTTACTCTCCAGAGAGGAAATCTTGCTCTGCGCAGATGCGGCCAAGACTTCGCAGTCCTGGTGCGTGTCAGCAAGGGCCTTATACTCACCTGCAGAGAAGCAAAAGTTGAGCGGAGATAAAAATGGGCGTAAACACAAATCGCACAAACCAAAGTACCGGTACTTACTCTCTAAAGAGGAGATCTTGGTAATGGCATCTGTGATACTCTGCTCCAGGACAGCTAATGAATTGGGAAATATGAACTCGGTAAGAGTGAAAGTTACCTCTCTCGCCTTCTCCTCCTCCAGTGCCCATTTCTTTACATTGACAGCCCGGTGGGACCAAAGGAGTTGGCGGAAGAGCTTGGTGCGGGCCTCGGTGCATTCCTGAAGAGAAAAATGAGACAATGTGAGTGGGAAGATTCGGCCCGAGTAGACTGCAACTCGGTCGAGTCTTGCCTACTTGGCCAAAATCTCGGGGACTGAATGGTAGATAGAAAAGAGACAGAAGAAAGACGGAAAAGGTGGCAACTCGGAAATCCGGATAGAAAAGAAATGTACTTACTCGGTTGGTGTTCTCGGCATACTCAGCAGCTTTGCGCAGACAGTACATCTTGTGCGCCCAGATGCTGCTGGACACGGCCATGGCCATCGAGACAAGACCAACGTCGGCCTTGTTCCAAGCTTGCCGGTAGTTGTCCAGGCTGCTAAGCCTCTGGCCATCCCATTCCGGACGGCCGAGTTTCTTGCTGTCCCACTCCGAGTCGATGTGGCCTATCCGGTCCAGGACGGTCTCCATGTCTTGTCGGAGCTCATGGGCAAGCTCCGTGAGTGGGGCAGCAGACTGGATGGTCAGAGCACCCTCCTTGCCTTTGGATCCGGTGACGGCTAATTTCTTCCGCCTCTTCAGCTCCTCTCGCTGCTCGGCTTCGCGCTCTTGCCACTTCTGATGCTCCTCCTGCTGTTCGCGCAGTGTTTCGGGAAGCACACAGGGGCAGCGGTTCCGCTGATACCCGCTCCTGCAGCCTGCTTCTCCTTGGAACCAAACTGGATGCTCGGCTGCACAAGCTTGGATCTCCGAGTGACAGGACCGCTCTTGCTGGGCACTAGCACATTGCTTGGCATTGGAGGGCTTGGAGCATTTGCGGCAGTGGCGTCCGGTATCCGGTAGGTGGGGCTTGGAGTCTTCTTGGCATCGGACTTGGTGTTCTTGGTGGCTTTGGCGGTGGCCTTCTCGGCTGTGGCCGCAACTTCCAAGGGTTTAGGCGGTTTTTGAGCAAGTGGTGGCTTAGTCGCTCCAGGTGTTGCTGAAGGGGCTCTCAGCGGTGGGGGCGGCGCCTGCGGTGTTGGCTGCGGCTTCTTGGGCTGCTGCTGACCGCCTTGCCCTGCATTCGGCTGGGAAGTTCCCTTGGGTGGCTGCTAATGCTGCCCAGTCCGCTCGGCGCCAGGCCGAACTTGTTCCTTGGGCGGCTGCTGCTCCTTAGCCTGGCCCTGAGTTGGCGGGGACTCCTTTTGCTTCTCGGTGGGGGCTTCTTGCGGCTTCTTGGTGGGGGCTGCTGGTGGTGACTTCTGCCTCTCGGCACCAGATTCTGGTGCTGGTTGCTCAATAGTGGGTTTCGGCTGCTCCAGAACCCGGTCAGTATCCATCTTGGTGCAAGTATTGTCGGCACCGAGGTCTTGTTCTTCCTTGATAGGGGAGGGCATCTGGGTCCTCCCCTCTGGCTGGTAATCCCACTCGTCGGGATCAAGATCCATGACGTCCAGGGGCGCACTCGGCTGGGATGGCGCGTTGGTAGCGTCAGCGTCAAGCGGGTCACTGAGAAGAAGAAAAAAGAGAATAGAATGAGATAGGTGCAAACACAAAGCACACAGACAAGAAAAGACCGAGAGGACTATGACATGCAAACACAAAGCATAGGGTATTTCAGATGGACTTACCCGTCAGCGGTGGGGCGCACTCTCTTCTTACGCCCAGTGGTGCGCTTGTTGGTCTTCTTCGTCTTCTTCGTGGCAGGAGGATCAACCGCACCACTTCGAGCTCTTTTCTTCGATCCGGTGGGGGCAGCAATTGACACGGGATGCACATCAATTGGCTCTTCCTCCTCCACCTCATATGCGGACGAGAAGAGCAAAGGCCAATATGGGTAAGAAAGGAACCCATAATAGATTGAAGGACATGCAATGAGGGACTCGGTCACCTTCATCGTCCTTGGACCAGTCCCGAATTGAGGTGGAGACCCGGGACTTACCATCTTGGCTGGCGAGCGGGATGCAGAGCGTGTCCTAAACCTCGAACTTCTCGGTGTCATCCTCTGTCCGGTCAGCCTCCCAGTTCTGCTCGAAAATAGGCTTGTCCTCGAAAATAGGCCAGTCCGCGAGCGATAACCTGTAGCATGCAAGCACAAAGCATAAGGAGCTAAGTCCTAATAGAAGAACCGGGTTGGGTCTCTATCTGTCGGGGGGTTACCCCCGAGTAGGGTAAAGACAGGTGGTAAAGGCCGCTTACGGGAGAGAGGTTTGGTCGAGTAGCCGACTACCGGGTACCCGCTACCCGGTCGACTGCTACTCGGTCTCACCTCAAGATGGCCAGAAGGAGATATCAATCAGTTTCTACCCTGTCGAGTAGAAGGTTTGGCCCGAGTACAATTGGCGGGAACCTTTGGCGGGAAACTACTCGGGCAGGAAGTCAAAGGAGCCGTTCTGACACAGGATCCCGCGTATCCTGGGTCCGTACTTGGCAGCATTCGAACTACTGTTCACGTGGGGACGGCCTGCCTGACAGTGACAGCATGGAAGCAGTCGGTGGCAGGATAAGGGGGGCCTACTCTGTGACTAGGTACAGTGATACCAGTCTGTCCCCTAGTTTTGCCCAACGACTTTACAGAAGCAGCCAAGACCAACGACCAAAGCTGTCAGCGGGTACTCGGAGAAAGGACAGTGTGCACACTATGTCGACACTTGTCTAGGATTTGGACGTATCCGGCTGGGCACCATGTATATAAGGTGCCCCGCCGCCTCCTGCGCGAGGCACACTCACAGACGCTCTCACATGCTCCCATCGACGCTATCAGTGGCTCTCTGGAAACCCTAGAAACCCTAAGTTCTTGACCTAGCTCTACTCGGAGAGGGGCCAGGGGCTACTCGGTAGCGATATCATTTGTATTGTACCTACTCGGAGAGACATCGTAATACATAGAGAAAGGCAGGAGTAGGGGTTTTACCTCCTCACGAGGGCCCTGAACCTGGGTACATCGTGTTGTTTGTGTTGTGTGGATCTCACCTCACGCGGCTACTCGTCGCGTGATCCCTCCCCGGACACCTCCAGCGTCCATCGTCCCCACATCTTTAGCCATCCCATGGCATCTGCCGTGACACCACCACGACAGTTGGCGCCCACCGTGGGGCAACCAGCGGCGCTGGCTGGAGTTTCTGTTCGGACGGGATCTTCATCAGCGGAGCGCGTAGTTTGTGGCCTTGTCCACAGATTCGGCTCCTTCGACTTCGTCACCGACAACGCCGGCTGTTTCGGCGGCATGGCCATGCCGGAGGGCGGCTCGGTGATCTCCTTCGGCTCGCATCTCGTCTACGTCGCCATCGTCGCCAACAGCGCCTACCCCGAGCTAGTGCAGGACGCGGAGGATCCTCCCGCGGTGGTTGCAGCTCGCGGAAGGCCGGCACGCAGCTCTGCATGCTGCGCTGAGGTGATGGCGACGGGCTTGGCGGCAAACACTGGCGCAGCTGCTACTGGCGCTGCGGCCGTTGTCGAGGAGGTTGACGACCCGCCTGCTGGTGGCAGGACTCACCGGCCTTACGAGAAGGAGAGCAACCTGCCGCCTTCCACGTCTACGGTCATTCCCGCGTCTGCAGCGCGAACCGGCATGCCCACTCCCACCGATGTTGAGCTCCTTGCAGTGAGGGAGCAGCTCGAGCGGCAACGCCAGGAGCTGCTCGCCGAGCAGGCGGAGTTGGAGAAGATCAGGTTGGAGCTGAGCCTGGATCAGCTCGAGTACAACAAGGCTCACGGCTTCACGCCGGTCGCCAGGAGGCCTAGCAGGGTAGGCGCTACCCGGCGCAACCTGGGCGCCGAGATGGCGACTGTTGCGGAGGAGCCCGCGCAGTCCGCCATCGCGAACACCTTCACAAGGCCAAGGTATAGCACGCCCGCCAAGACGCTGCGAGCTGCGCAAGCTGTGGCTGCCGAGTTGCCGCGCCTAGAGGGAGAAGCGCGTCGCAGGCAGCAGGAGAGGCTCGGAGAGCTGGTGCTGGAGGCCGCCAGGCAGAACGAGGAGTTCCGGAAGGCCAACCCGGGAGCTGGAGCTTCGCAGGTGGTTCACTCGCACGCGGCTAGATCTAACGATCAAGCCTCATCTCCGCATCCCAGCCGCGAGAAGAGCCGCAGCGGGCGTACGGGTAGAGACAGGCAAATGCAGGTGTATGACCCGGCTGCTGCCGCGAAACAGGCTGCTGTGCCGCAGCAGCCCGGGCAGGAACACAACACTGCAAGAGCAGGCTCTCAAGCCCATCAAGCTCAAAGCCGTGTCCGAGAAGCCGCACGTCCGGGTACTTCTCGGCAACCCGCAGCTCCGCCTACTCGGCAGAGGCAGCAGCCGCGCCCGGTGGCACCAGTCGCCAACCCGGTGGAGCAGCCTGCGGCTATGCAGGTGGATAGGTATGATGATGGCTACTCGGCTATGGAGATGGCTGGTTATGATATTCATGACCGTGTTGGTGAGCGTGTGTTGGCGCCTGGAGATGCGAGGCACCAGCTGGACCGTATCAGCTTGTCGGCGCGGCTTGAGAGCACGGGTCCCCCTGGCCCCGAGTGCTTTGGCCCGCGCATCATGAACGAGCCTTCCGTGAAGGGCTTCCAGCTCGCAAGGGGCACCAAGAGCTACAATGGTAGCACCAAGCCTGAAGATTGGCTCAATGACTACGTCACCGCGGTCCATATCGCGAATGGCAACAGGAGATGGGCGGTACGCTATGTGCCGCAGATGCTAGAAGGTCCAGCTCGCACTTGGCTCAACAACTTGCCCAAGAACAGCATTAACTGCTGGCTGGACTTCTCGGATGCCTTCATCAGCAACTTCACCAGCACCTACAAGAGGCCGAATAGGCCACAGCAGTTGTCGGCTTGCCGGCAGCGAGAAGACGAGACAGACCGCGAGTACCTTACTCGGTGGAGCACCTTGAGGAACACCTGTGAGGGTGTGAATGAGGCGCAAGCCATCACTTGGTTTGCGCAGGGTTGCCGACATGGCAGCATGCTTTGGCAGAGATTGCAAAGGGAGATGCCGAACACCTTGGCCGAAACCATCAAGATTGCGGATCAGTACGCACTCGGTGATCCTACTCAGCCACTGATGGATTCCTCTGAGCCGAGAAGAAACTTCAACAGCAGCAAGCGCAACGAGTTCCGCAACAAGCGCCGAGTAGATACTCGGTATGATCCCGAAGAGGTGAATGCAGTGAATGTCGGAGGCGGTGGTGGCCAAAGGCAGAAACCTGCTGGAGCCTACGGGCAGAACCAGAACCAGGGCCAGGGCAACAAGAAACCGTTCCGCACTGCGCAGCCGAGTAGCGGGAACTCCGAGCAGCCGAAGAAGTTTGTCTTCGATGACATGAAGGATGGGCCATGCAGCTTTCACACTCACCACCCCTCAAGGCCTGCGAACCATACTACTCGGCAGTGCGAGTGGTGGGATGTGATCAAGAGTGATGGCTTGCCTCCTCCACCTCCTCTGCCAGCCGCGAATGCCACTGTTCAGCCTACTCGCGCTCCTGCAGCTCGGCCGCCAGTGTACCCGAGAAGGGAGAATGTCAACCAGGTGGCTTTAGGAGCCAACCAGAACTTCAACAACGAGAGGTACCGCAACAACAACAACAACTACAACCGCAACAACAACAACAGAGGCAACAACAACTACCAGGGCAACAACAATGGCAACAATGGCAACAATGGGGGCAATGGCTCCAACCAGTACCAAGAGCACCATGAGAGCTATATGATCTTCACTTCTGAGGCAGTCGACAAGCAGTCACAGCACAGGCGGGCCATGGAGGTCAATGCAGTGATTCCGGCTGTGCCTCACTACATGTATTGGTGTGACCAGGAGATCAGGTGGACTCGGGCAGATCACCCCAAGGTGATGCCCAATCCGGGTACTTATGCTTTGGTGCTGGATCCCACTTTCCTGGGCCCCGAGAAGAATGTGAGATTCAGCAAGGTGCTGATCGACAACGGCAGCAGCATCAACATCGTGTACAAGGACACGCTCGAGAAGCTTGGCCTGGCCGAGAACATGATGCTGCCCAGCAAGACCACCTTCCATGGCATTGTGCCCGGAATCTCATGCAACCCGATTGGCCGAGTGTGGATTGATGTGCTATTCGGTACTCGGGAGAACTGCCGCACTGAGCGTCTGCAGTTTGAAGTGGTGGATCATCAGAGCCCATATCATGCTCTACTCGGCAGGCCTGCTCTGAGCAAGTTCATGGCCTCTACTCATGTGGCGTATCTGAAGATGAAGATCCCCGGGCCCAATGGCATCATCACCATCTCGGGAGATTACAAGAAGTCCATGGAGTGCGCCTCTGCTAGCTCTCAGCTGGCGGAATCGATGGTGATTGCTGCCGAGAAGAAGAAGATGTACGAGGTGGTGGCCATGGCTCAGTCCGCACAAGCTAGCGCGCAAGGTGTGCCGAGTACTCAGCATGGTACTGCTTTCCAAGCTGCCAAGGAGACCAAGACAGTCCAGGTGGACCCCGAGTTCCCGGAGCGCGTGGCCATCATTGGTGCCGGGTTGGCGGAGAAATAGGAAAGCGCGCTCATCCACTTCCTCCGTGAGAATCGGGACGTGTTCGCCTGGACCAATGAAGATCTACCAGGAGTCCCGAGGGAGTTGGTTGAGCACTCTTTGCATGTGCGTCCTGACGCCAAGCCCGTGAAGCAGGCTTTACGCCGTTTCGGGGATGAGAGAAGGAAGGCCATCGGTGATCAAATCACCAAACTGCTGATCAGTAACTTCATCATGGAGGTGCTGCACCCGGACTGGTTAGCCAACCCGGTCATGGTGGAGAAGAAAAAGGAAGATCCCAAGGCTGCCACCGCATGGCGCATGTGCGTCGACTACACCGACTTGAACAAAGCATGCCCCAAGGATCCCTTCCCGCTACCTCGCATCGATCAGGTGATCGATTCCACTGCCGGTTGTGAACTGTTGTCTTTCATAGATGCTTACTCTGGTTTCCACCAGATTGCACTCAACCCTGCTGATCAAATAAAGACTGCTTTCATTACCCCGTACGGGGCTTATTGCTATCGTGTCATGTGTTTTGGCCTGAGGAATGCGGGTGCAACCTATCAGAGATGCATGCAGAAATGCTTGCATGACCAGCTCGGCAAGAATGTGCAGGTGTACGTAGATGACATTGTCATCAAAACGAATAAAACACATACTCTGCTTGCCGACCTGGAGGAAACCTTTGCTAACCTACGCAGGTACAAAATGAAACTGAATCCGAGTAAGTGTACCTTTGGTGTACCAGCTGGAAAGCTACTCGGTTTTCTGGTTTCTAGTCGGGGCATCGAAGCCAATCCGTCTAAGATAAAAGCTATCGAGAGCATGTCTTTGCCGAGATCATTGAAGGATGTGCAGAAATTCACGGGTTGTCTGGCTTCTCTGAGCCGCTTTCTTGGCCGGATGGGCGAGAAGGCTTTGCCTCTGTACCAGCTGATGAAGAAAAGCGACAAGTTTGTCTGGACTCCACAGGCGGATGTGGCATTCAATGAGCTGAAGGCAATGCTGGCTAGCGCTCCCGTCTTGGCTAGTCCGTTACCCAAGGAGCCTATGCTGCTGTACATTGCCGCGACTAACCGAGTAGTCAGCGTGGTGATAGTGGTGGAGCGAGAAGAAGAAGGCAAGAGTGTGCAGCGCCCAGTCTATTATCTCAGTGAAGTGCTGTCCAGTTCCAAGCAAAACTATCCTCACTACCAGAAGATGACATATGGTGTGTATCTGGGCGCCAGGAAGCTGAAGCATTACTTCCAGGAGCACCCCATCACTGTTGTGAGTTCAGCTCCCATCTCGGACATCATGGGTAACAAGGAGGCGAGTGGCAGAGTAGCCAAGTGGGCGATTGAGCTAGCCGCGTACGCTCCCGCGTATACGAGAAGAGAAGCAATCAAGTCTCAGGTACTGGCGGAATTTCTTGTGGACTGGGCCGAGATGCAATATGAACCTCCCGCTCCAGTTTCCAACTATTGGAAGATGCATTTTGATGGCTCAAAGGTGAAAGAAGGCCTCGGTGCTGGCGTTGTGCTTACGTCACCAAAGCGGGATCAACTCAAGTATGTGTTGCAGATTCACTTCAAGGCATCTAACAATGTAGCCGAGTACGAGGCAGTAGTGCATGGTTTGCGAGTAGCAAAGGAGGTTGGTGTGCAGCGCATTATCTGCTATGGCGACTCAGATCTGGTGGTGCAACAAGTCTCAGGCACCTGGGACGCTTTGGATGCCAACATGGCGTCGTATCGCTTCCTGGTGCAGTCAATGACTGGGTTTTTCGAAGGCTGTGAGTTCCAGCACATTCACCGAGCAGAGAACGAAGCAGCAGATGAGCTGTCCAAGTTGGGATCTTCTCGGCAGTCCATCCCAGCAGGGATTGCCTTGGAGCATTTGAGGAAGCCATCCATCAAGCCTTCCCCCAACTCGGAATCCATCTTTGTCCCTTCTCTGCCAAGTGAGGAATCTGACCCAATGGAGATTGACTGGGAGAGTGCTGCAGGAAACCCGGGGACTGCCGTCCTATACTCGGGGACTGCCATTCCTTACTCGGGGACTGCCATTCCTTACTCGGGGACTGCTACTCCCTACTCGGGGACTGCCATTCCTTACTCGGGGACTGCCGTTCCCTACTCGGGGACTGCCGTTCCCTACTCGGGGACTGCCATTCTTTACTCGGGGACTGCTAGTCCCTACCCGGGGACTGCCACTCCTTACTCGGGGACTGCCGCCCTCAACCCAGAAGCTGTTGCGTTCATTGAAGAAGTTCTCGCCAATCGGTCTGGGCTGCAGAGAAGCGCTCCTACTCCTCCTGTGCAACCACCAGAGCCTGTCCCAATGGAAATGGACGAACCAGTGTTTCCCGTGCGGGAGACACCGAGTTGGGCAATGCCCATATTATCCTTTCTAAGGGACGGCACTTTACCTGAAGATGAGGTGACCGCGAGGCAGATTCAGAGAAGGTCCAAGGGCTACACCATAGTCCGAGATGTGCTGCACAAGAGAAGTGCCACTGGTGTGCTGCAACGCTGTGTGAGCCCAGAAGAAGGAGAAGAAATCCTGGTGGAGATACATCAAGGGGAATGTGGGCATCACGCCTCTTCTCGGGCTTTAGTCAAGAAAGCTTTTCGGCATGGCTTCTACTGGCTCACTGCATTGCAGCAAGCTGAGGATATTGTGAGGAAGTGCGCCGGCTGCCAGATGTTCGCAAGTAAGATTCACATGCCAGCTTCCGAGTTGAAAACAATTCCTATCACATGGCCCTTTGCTGTCTGGTGCTTGGATATGGTTGGTCCTTTCAAGCCAGCTAAAGGCAATATGACTCATATCTTGGTCATGGTGGACAAGTTCACCAAGTGGATCGAGGTGAAACCTATTCGGAAGTGCGATGGAGTCACAGCTGTGAAGTTTGTGAAGGATGTAATCATGAGATATGGCTACCCGCACAGTATCATCACCGACAATGGCACCAACTTTGCAGAGGGGGCAATGGTGCGATTCTGCAGAGATAAGCATATCCGACTAGACGTTGCGTCAGTCGCGCACCCTGCCTCCAATGGGCAAGTTGAGAGAGCCAATGGGATGGTACTGGCAGGTATCAAGCCAAGGCTGATTGAGCCACTGCTGAAAACACCTGGGTGTTGGCTAGAAGAGTTGCCAGCGGTGTTGTGGAGTCTAAGGACTACCCCTAACCGGTCAACCGGCTACACGCCATTCTTCTTGGTATACGGGGCTGAGGCCGTGTTACCAATAGACTTAGAGCATGACTCCCCCCGAGTAGCCCTCTACACTGAGGTGGAGGCGAGAGAAGCTCGAGAAGACGACGTTGACCTGCTTGAAGAAGCAAGAGAGCTGACTCTGTCACGTTCGGCTATCTACCAGCAAAACCTGCGGCGCTATCATAGCCGAAAGGTGAACCCAAGGGTTTTCCGAGAAGGAGACATGGTCCTTAGGCTGGTGCAGCGCACAGCCGGGATGCACAAGTTGTCTCCTCCTTGGGAAGGGCCTTTCATTGTCAGCAAAGCGCTGCACAATGACGCGTACTATCTTGTAGATGTGCGCCCATCGCAGGCGAACAGGGCAGATAAAGCTGGAGAGGAAACCAAGCGTCCCTGGAATGTAGCTCTACTTCGTCGTTTTCATTCATGAGCAAAGATGTGTATGTACCCCTTTCATCCGAGTTGAAATTCTACTCTGCAATCTAAAATTGTTCTCGGGGACTGCCCTCGTCCAAAATTGCTCTAAGTTTTTTTTTCTTACTTGGCTTGTTCCTTTGTCTATTCGGTTGCTTCACTTCAGAACTCAAAAGTGAATTGAGTACTGTGTTTAAACCTATATGCCAACTCTTCGACTTTGCTGCTGTCCGAAACCCGGCTTCATGGCAAGCAAGAGAACAAGCAAAAGGTCAATGAGCACACGAAAATCACTAAGGAAGAAGGAGTGCAGGAACCGAGTAGGTTGTCGGTTACTTTTTGCTCCCCGTTTTCGCCTTCTCGGCTAAGTGGTGGGCTGCGTTATCATGATTGTTTCTAGCGGCTAAGTATTTGCAGCCTTGTTCCTTGATTCTTGTGACTCGAATACCAAACAAGCGACAAGTCGCAGGTAGAGCAGAGATGAAAAAGACAGGGTGAATAAGAAATGCTACTCGGGGACTCGCATGGAAACACAACTCGGCATTAAGCCAGTGTTGTTCAAATTGATTAATGTCAACGTAAACCGAGTGGGCATAAAAACTGAGCAGCAAGCAAGATAAAGGTAGTCTGTTACATCTGCTCCCGGCATTCCGGGGATCTGATAAAATGTTCAAGTGAAAGAAAAGATTGCAGGTTGCTTCAAGTTGAAGAGGAGATGTTCTCGGCGCTGGCCTTGGCGGCTGTTTCCTCGGCGGCGGTCCTGGCAGCAGTTTCTTCGGTGGCAGTCGTGGCGGCTGTTCCTTCGGTGTTGGCGTGGGTAGCATCAGCCTCCGTCTGCACGGCGGCGGATTCCTCCATCTCGGCGCCCTCCTGGGTGGCCGCCTGCTCGGAAGTGGCCGTGGCCACCGAGACGGGTCCCGGAGCCGAGGAGGAGCCTGAAGCGTGGCCTGGAGGAGGCACCGTGTCGTCGAGAGCAGCACCTGAGGAGGTGCCGAAGTCGAGTGGCTCGCTGTCGATGTGCGCCCCCTCGTCTTCATCGCTACTCGCGACGACGGTGGCCTTGCCCTTCCCGGCCTTGCCCTTGGGAGATTCGAAGTAGTCCCCAAGTTCTTCCTCGTCGTCATCTTCGTCGTCCTCGTACTCGGTGTCGGGTTCGGGGACGCCATCGATGTAGACCTCCGTCTCGGCGCACTCTGCGACATCATATGCAATCTGCTTGCGCAAGGCCACGCTATCTGCATCAGTCTCCCACTTGGAGTTATTGCGCTTCCCGCGGATGAGCTGCATGTCCAGGTTTTCATACCAGGACGCAATGCAGAGAAGCATCACGTCCGCACCAGCACGGGCTCCGGAGGCTCGCCACTTTTTCAACTCGGCCTTCACGTTCTCCAGCTTGAGGGCGAGCTCCCGCATGCTCTTTGGCTCAGCATCATGAGGCCAGAACAGCCGGTGGAGCTCAAAGCCCGCATGCATCAAGTCAGTTCCGACGCCGGCCAGCTGTTCGAAGTAACCTTTGAGCACCAGCAAGCTGTCCTCGATATCAGCCCTGGTATCAATCGGCTCACCCAGCGAAAGGCGAACTGCTCGGGCCTTGGCTATCGTGGGCGCAGAGGTAGACTCAAGGCGAGGCCAGATATCTGAAATAGCAAGTGGCAAGATCAAAAACCGAGAAAGAAAAAAGGATGCAGAGAAGGAAGAAGACCGAGAAGAAAAGATGCAATGGAGAAAAGAACTTACCGATCAGTTGGCGGCGCAGCTGGTGCAGCTTGGTTCTCCAAGATTCCTCGTTGCTAATGTGCTTTGATTGGACCTGGCGCAGGGTGTCCATCTGAGCGAAAAGATCAGCATTGGTCTTCTTCAGAGTCTCGCACTCAGCCTCGAGGGCCCTTTCCTTGGCCTTGAAAGTGGTCTCGGCCTTGGCCTTCTCGGCGATTGCCTTGTCCCTCTCGGCGCCAATCTTCACGGCATCTTGGAGTGCATTCTGAAGCTGGAGCTGCAGTTTCTCCATCTCGGTGGTGTGGTCCTTCACCAGAGAAATGGCCTGATCGGATAGCTGTTTCTCCACCTCGGCTGGCTGGACGCAATCTTGGTGCGCCTCAGCAAACGACTTATAATCTTCTGCGAAAAGATAAGATGAGGTCAGTAAGCGGGCAGAGAAGAACCGAGTTCAAGGACATACCGAGTAAACAGCAAACTCACCTTCAAGTTTCTTTATGGTGGCCTCGGCGTTCGCCACGAAAGCGCGGCATTTCTCATGCTCATCGGCCAAGGCCTTCAGTTTGTCTGCAAAGAAGAAAAGGTTAGCGCGTGAGAAAGCAGAAGCGGGCGTAAACATAAATCGCAGAAACCGCGTGGCTAAGCGTGTACCTTGCACTTCGGCCAGCTGTTGGGTGCTGTCGTTTGCATTTTTGCTCGCGGCCTCAGCAGCTAACTTCTCCTTCTCCAGCGCAGCAATTCGCCTCTTAGCGATGGAGTGGTTCCAGAGAAGGATGCGGTATAAGTTGGTCCGCTTAAGAACGCTATCCTGAAAACCGAGAAGAAAATGAGTTAGGCAAAGCAGAGAAGATTCGGCCCGAGTAGGAGGCTACTCGGAGAGTATCCGCCTACTCGACCCAAATCTCGGGGACTGGGGATGATGGTAAGAAAGAAGAAAGGCGAGTAGAAGAGAAGAAAATTCAACTCGGAAAAGGCAAAAAGACTTACTGCGTAGCTCTGTTCGATATCTTCGGCGTTCTTGCGGTGCAAGAACATCTTGGCTGCGAGGGTGGCGGTGTCGGTGGAGACGGACATGGGCTGGTGTCCCAGGTCGATCTTGTTCCACTCCACGCGGTAGTGGTCGACGGAGCCAAGGGTCAAGCCGTGCCACTTCTCCTCTCCGAGAACCCCGCTGTCCCACTTGGCGCTGATGTAGCCGACAGTGTCCAGTACCTGCTCAAGACCCTTGGAGGTTATTGGCTTGTCTTGAGCTCCCCGAGAAGCAATATTGACGGGTTTGTTCTGGGCTGGATCGAAGGGAGGAGTATTCCTGGCTACAGCTTTCCTCCCTTTCTGAATAGCTACAGCTTTATCTTGGGGAGGGAAGCCGATGCTATGTTGGTGGCTAACCTCAATCATATACTCCGGGTAGCAAGGCTGGCCAGCAGCGCGAGCGCCCGCAGAGAGCGCAGCAGGAATCGGGCCGGAGTCGCGGATCACGAGCGCTCCGCCTGCGGATGCGCCTTGGTCTCTGGCCCTCTTCTTTGTTTGCTCCTTCTCGATTTCCTGCTTCTCGACACCCTCGGGTTTCTTCCCGTCAGTCTTGGCCTTGGCCTTCTCGGCGACTGCTTTCTCGGCAGTTTGCCTCTCGGCCTTCTTCTGTTCAGCCCTGGCCTTCTTCTGCTCGGCCTTGGCTCTCTCAGCAGCTTCTTTCTCAGCTCTGACCTTCTCGGCGGCCTCCTCCTTGGCCTTGGCCTCCTCAGCAGCCACCTTATCGGCAGTCTCCTTCTCAGAAAGGCCCTTCTTGGAACAGTAATCCCTCAGAGCATCAAGGGCCTGTTGCTTGGCTGCTCGCCCAGGAGGGCTGGATGTATCCTTGCTCTGTGGAGACGAGGAGGAAGTTGGTGGTGTAGGGCCTTGCGCAGTCGGTGGCGTAGGGCCTTGCGCAGTTGGTGGCGCCGCTGCAGCTCCTGGCAGAACACCACTCGGTGCGCTGCCTGGCAGTGGGTAGACATCCGCTACGGTAGCATCCGCGGCGGTGTCGTCTGTCGTCAGCTGCTCGGCGGCGATGTTCTCTTGTGCAGCAGCCTCAGTGGTGGGCTGCTCCCGTTCTACTTCTGGCCGCTCAAGGGCGGCGGCATCTGGCATTTCTTGTTCTTGGTTCTCCTCGGCGTTGCTAGCCGGAGGAGAAGGGGGTCTCTCGTCGTGGACGGCGGTGTCTTGTGCTACTGGTTCTGACGCTGCTCCTTGTGCTGGATTGGCAGCGGCAGCATTGGCGTCGCGATCCTCATCATCATCGTCCAGGTTGACCAGAGGTACTGATTTCTTCTGGGCTTGGTCGGACGCGAGGGCTGCGTTCGCATCCATGGCAGGACTGCAGAGAAGAAAGAGATCAGAGATTGGAAGAGGATTTGGGAGAAATCAGTACTACGCGAGAAGGAGGGCAAACGAGAAGAGAACTCACGCATTGGTGGACTTAAGCTGTCGTCGGGGTTTCTTGACAGTAACCTTCCTCTTCTTCTCGGCGGCCTCCTCCTTCTCGGCGGGCTTCCTCTTCTTGGCTGGAGGTACCTGCGCTTCGCTCCCAGTCCGCTTGCGGGTTTCGGGAGGGGCAGTAGACAAAGGTTGGACGACGAGGGGCGCATCGCCCTCGTTCTCGCCCTCATCCTCGTCGTCCCTCTCCGCAGCGGCCTCATCTGAGAAGTTCAAAGGAGAAGAAGGAAGAATCAGGAACAGCAGTGCAAGGGGCTGGTGTTTCTCAGAAGCAAACAAGATGAAAATAACCATACCGTGAGAGCCTTCATCCGACCAAGTGCGGAGAGCATCACGCTTGTCAGGAGCGGGACTGCTCTGTTCCGCGTCGTCAGAGGGCAGCATGTCATCCTCCTCGCGATCGGCGAACCAGTTGTCCTCGAAAACTTCCCGACTCTCAATCAGCTGTCGAGTAAGAGTCTGAAAGACAGAGAAGGATCATAAGTAAACCGAGTAGCAGGATGGAACTCTACTCGGATAGGCGTGCAAACACAAAGCACACTAAGCCTATGCGGTTTTCTAAGTATTCTACTCGGACAGGCGTGCAGACACGAAGCACACTAAGCCTATGCAGTTCTCCAAGTGTTCTACCCGGATAGGCGTGCAAACACAAAGCATACTAAGCCTAAGCGCGAGTCGACTAAGAGCTCTACTCGGTGCACCAGGTGGTTGCTAGTCGGGGCGGAAAGGGAAGTTCTCTACTCAGGTGGCAGAGGCAAAAAACAGAGAAGGAAGAACGTACCCGGGCAATCGGTTGCTTGCGGCTGTACGGGGCGAAGCCATACCGCCACTTCTCGGTAAGGCTTGTCTTCAGCATGTTCCTGGCATGATAGGCAACATCCGCGTCGTCGATGTCGATGGTGGTGGTCCTGGTGCAGTCGCGCGGGCCTCCCATGTAACACATGAGATGGCAGCGCTCCTGCAGAGGGAGTACTCGGCGCTTGATCCAGCATATCACCGGGTCGTCGTTCTTGAGGCCCAGCTTCTTCAACTCGCCGAGTCTATCTTCTATCTCGACGGCGATTTCGTCGATGTTGGGCTTCTCCTTCCAGTTCGACCCGAGTGGAGCACGGTTCCTCCAAGCGGGCAGGTTGATTCGATCATCAACCACACCTCCTTCCGTGGCGGGGACGTTCTTGACGTAGAAGAAGGTCTGCTGCCACATTCGGCAGGAGTCCAGCCCCTGGATGCGGGGATGGTTCGTACCCGTCCGCTGCACCATCATGGCACAGCCCGTGTCGGTGGCGCGGCCGATACCTGCACCGTCTTTCTTCCCGACAGATTGTTGGCGGAGATTGAAGTACCTGAGCCACGTATCAGTCGTAGGCCTGATGCCGAGAAAAGCCTCGCAGACCACGGCGTGGTAGGCGAGGAAGACGACCGCGTTGGGCGGCAGGTGGTGCATCTGCAGCCCGAAGTGGTCGAGGAATTTGCGCAGAAAGTCGGAGGCGGGCAGTCCAAAGCCGCGCTCGAAGTGCGACATGAAGACCACCCGCTCGCCGTCCTGCGGAGTTGGCACGACCTCGTCGTCGGGTGCCCGGCACTCCACGCCGGGGGGAACCCTTCTGCTGGTCACGAGCCAGGCGAGATTGGCCTTGGTGACGGAGGAACCCGCCCAGCTAGCCTTGGCCATCGTCGCGAGTGGGAGGAGTGGATGATTCTCGAGTGGAGGTGCTCGGTGGAGTGAGTCCGCGGCGGCGCGGAAGCTTGCGCGGCGGCGGAGGGCTCGGTGGAGAAGAAGGACAAGAGGCAGAAGGGGAAAAGAGCAGGGAAGAAGAAAAGGAAGTTACCGCGGGGGTATTTGTATCTCCCTCGCGAGATTACCGTTACCACCGCGGTAGTGGGATCGACTGTGGCGTGTGGTGGGTCCTGTGGCCGGCTAGAAACGCACACAAGCGTGGGCTGCGCGCGTAACGGCCGCATTGGATCCCACCTTCAGATCGTGGCCAGTAATTGCGCGTGATGGGACATGACGGCCGGTGGGCCCACGGCGTGAAAACTGGACACGTGGCGTCGTGTCCTGGGCAACCAAACGACGAGGTCGTGGATGCTTGACACGTGGGCAGTGCCTGCGTGAGGGGCTGGATGTTGCTCTGCGCTGCAGAGGCTCAGCTTGCCAAATTTCGCTAAGTCTTTTTACTCGGTTACAGAGTAGAAAGCAAGTGCTACTCGGAAAGAGGAGACTCAAGATACTTTCCGGATAGCTACTCGGAGGACCTACTCGGCATCTTGAGGTTCGATGGCTGAGATGCGAAGGCTGGTTTTAAGCTGGCAGAGCCTAGTGAACAAGTTCGCAAGACTCAACCAGCTTCGGGGACTGCTGTCGGGGGGTTACCCCCGAGTAGGGTAAAGACAGGTGGTAAAGGCCGCTTACGGGAGAGAGGTTTGGTCGAGTAGCCGACTACCGGGTACCCGCTACCCGGTCGACTGCTACTCGGTCTCACCTCAAGATGGCCAGAAGGAGATATCAATCAGTTTCTACCCTGTCGAGTAGAAGGTTTGGCCCGAGTACAATTGGCGGGAACCTTTGGCGGGAAACTACTCGGGCAGGAAGTCAAAGGAGCCGTTCTGACACAGGATCCCGCGTATCCTGGGTCCGTACTTGGCAGCATTCGAACTACTGTTCACGTGGGGACGGCCTGCCTGACAGTGACAGCATGGAAGCAGTCGGTGGCAGGATAAGGGGGGCCTACTCTGTGACTAGGTACAGTGATACCAGTCTGTCCCCTAGTTTTGCCCAACGACTTTACAGAAGCAGCCAAGACCAACGACCAAAGCTGTCAGCGGGTACTCGGAGAAAGGACAGTGTGCACACTATGTCGACACTTGTCTAGGATTTGGACGTATCCGGCTGGGCACCATGTATATAAGGTGCCCCGCCGCCTCCTGCGCGAGGCACACTCACAGACGCTCTCACATGCTCCCATCGACGCTATCAGTGGCTCTCTGGAAACCCTAGAAACCCTAAGTTCTTGACCTAGCTCTACTCGGAGAGGGGCCAGGGGCTACTCGGTAGCGATATCATTTGTATTGTACCTACTCGGAGAGACATCGTAATACATAGAGAAAGGCAGGAGTAGGGGTTTTACCTCCTCACGAGGGCCCTGAACCTGGGTACATCGTGTTGTTTGTGTTGTGTGGATCTCACCTCACGCGACTACTCGTCGCGTGATCCCTCCCCGGACACCTCCAGCGTCCATCGTCCCCACATCTTTAGCCATCCCATGGCATCTGCCGTGACACCACCACGACACTATCCGGTGTAGCATGCAAGCACAAAGCTAAAAAAGCTAAGTCCTAACGGGGGAAACCGGATTGAGACTCTACTCGGTATGACATGCGAATATAGAGCATACAGAGCTAAATAATACCAAGCGAGACTGGGTTGCGATGCTACTCGGCATAGCATGCAAACACAAAGCATAAATGGCTAAGTCTATTCAAGTTGAACCAGGATGGATCATACTCGGTGGAGTATGAGAGGCAGAAAGAAAAATCAAATTAGTACATACAGAAGGGAACTTACTTTGGGGGCTGGTCGATCTCGGCTTTACGGCACAAAACCGTAGAACCAGGTGTCCGAGAGCGTGGCCTTGAGGATAGAACGGGCCCAGATCGCCACCTCCTCCTTGGTGAGCTTGAAGGTTGTTGTCTAGGTGCAGTCACGGGGTCCTCCCATGAAGCACATCTTGTGCACTCGGTGCTAGAGAGGGAGAACCCGGCGCTCCAACCAAGTGGCAATCAGGTCGTCCTTGCGGAGTCCCTGCTCGATTAGCTGCTTCAGCCGGTCGTCAGCCTGGTTGGCATCCAACACGGTCTTCTTGGGGTGATATCCCCAATTCCTCATCTCGGTGGGGGGAGCATTCACGAAGGTTGGCAGCTTGATGAGATCAACCGGTGGCTCGCCTTTAGCCGGAGTGGGATTCTTGACGTACAGAAACCCTCTCTGCCACTTCCGGCAGGTATCCAGTCCCAGTACCTGGGGGTAGGTACAGGGAGTCCGGTGAATGATCATGGCTGTCCTAGTTTGGGTCATCACCTTGGGGGCAGTCCGGTTGGCCTTATTGGGAAGGACTTGCTGGCGGAAGAAAAAGTATTTGGCCCAAATGTCTACCGTGGGGTAGACACCGAGAAACGCCTCGCAACAGGTGACATATGTGGATAGCATAGCGATGGCGTTGGCCGGGAGATGGTGGGTTGAAGGCCGAAGTGGCGGAAGAACTCTTGCATGAATTTGGAAAGAGGGAGGCCAAAGCCGCGTTTGAAGTGGCTTAAGAACACGACGTACTCACCGGGGCCAGGGTTGGCTCCAGCTCGTCGCCGGGTGGCCTGCAGATGACGCCGGGCGGCACCCGGCGAGTGTTGACCAGCCACTGGCAGTCGCTGGCCTTGACGTCCGAGCCCTCCCAGTTGGCGCGCGTCGAGGAAGGGCCCTCCGGGTTGAGATCTGCGACGGGCTCGAGATCCATTGGGACTTCTCCGGTGAGGAAGACCTTGACGAAGGAGATGGAGATGGAGGCATGATGCGGTCGAACGGCGACGGTGGCGCGAGGTCGAGGATGACTGCGCCGCACGATGAAGACCTTGTCGCTACCGGGTGCTCCCCGGGGAGCGGCGGCGCACGGAGAGGAATC
Source organism: Alopecurus myosuroides (assembly GCA_028641055.1). Lineage (NCBI taxonomy): Eukaryota > Viridiplantae > Streptophyta > Magnoliopsida > Poales > Poaceae > Alopecurus > Alopecurus myosuroides. The sequence continues at coordinate 34,099,674 of CM054062.1, forward strand.
TCTCTTCTCTCTGCGCGCGGAGCGGTGGCGTGCGGCGGATTTGCGGCGGCGTTGTGAGTTTGCTGCGAGTTTGGAGATGGAAAGGAGAAGGGACGGGGGGCAAATGGCGAGGAAGCTCAGACGATGGGCGGTGCGGGGGTATTTAAACCTCCCAAAGTGCAGTTATAACGTATGATTAATTGTGGAGAAGATCGTGCAACGTGGGGGGTTACCACGCCCGTTAGAAACACACGAAGCGAGTAACTCGCGCGTAACAGGCGCAGTTAATCTCACGTCGCGCATCGTGGGTAATTGAGTACTCTGTGCGAAGGGACGCAACGGCCCGTGGGCCCGGTGTGCAGTGGCAGGCGCGTGCCGTACAACCGCATCAGACCCGAGGCGTCGTGGGCTGCGGTTGACACATGCAGAGCCTTACACGCGAAGATAGGGACGCTCAGGTTCGAGCGGCAAGGTTTTGGAAATTTGGCTAAGTGCTGGGATCTCGGCAAAATCCAAAGCACCATGGTCTATCCGGCTCGGAGGAGAAAACTCCACATGCAATAATAAGAAGGATCCGAGTACTAACTGTGCTCAACCGAATAGAGGTGCTACTCGGGTAGGGGTGCCAAGGAAGATTATTGGTTTAAGCTGGCACGGCCTAGCGTCCGAGTTCACCGGACTCTACCAGCTTCGGGGACTAATGTCGGGGGGCTACCCCCGAGTAGGGGTAAGGTAGGTGAGAAATGGTGTCCAAGGTACAGTTCACCGAGTTCGTCCGTACCGGGTTGGTGCGTGCCGGGTAGGCGGCTACCCGGATAGGATGGTATCCGGTTGGCGCTATTCGGCAGGAAGAACAAGAGGCAGATGGGAAGATTGAAGTACATGTCAGGGTCAGCCGGGTAGCGCTCGGGTGATCTGGATAGAGAAGCGGCGGTTCTACTCGGAGAAAAAGTCAATGGAGCCGTTGAGGTGAATCCCGCATATCCAGGGGCCGTACCAGCGTGCGGTTAAATTTACTAGGTAGGTGGTTATCTGTATCCAGACATGGATACAGTACGGTATGGGGGCTGTCAAGTCCTGTCTCTGACAAGGGGGACATGACATGTCAGCGGACTACCGTAGAGACTGACAAGGTGAACAAGACATGTCAGCGGCCTATCGTGGAGACTTTCAGCGATGCTGTCAGCGAAGACACGGAGGCGTGCGCCGCTGCACAGTGGATTTGTCTACTCCGTCCTTTTATATGTAAAATAGTAGTTGGCCACTAGTATATAAGGTGTCCTTCCCCCTCCTGCGCGAGGGTCGTTCGGTCGGGCAATCACTTATTCGCGTACTCGTTGGGCTGATCACGAGCTACTCGGCAGCACCCTAGAGTCATCACTACTCACAGAGAGAGAGATACACGGAGAGAGAGAGGTTCCTGTACTCGGCATACCATAATACATAGAGAGAGAGGCAGGAGTAGGGGTGTTACCTCCACACGAGGGCCCCGAACCCGGGTAGATTGTGTTGTTTGCAGTGTTCCGAGCATGCTAGTTAGGCGTGCGACCCCTCCCCGGATACCTACAGCGTCCATCGGCCCCAAATTTAGCCATCCTATGGCATCTGTCTTTACCTCACCATGACACTGCTGCATTCAATTAGCTCCTGTTTTGCATGCATCTCTTAATAGAGCTGTTAGTTTTAGTAGTATTATAGGATTACTCTCATGTTTGCTTTCTGTATCATAAAGAGTATTTTTGTTAAAACATATCTTGCATGGTGCTTGTTGGGAAAAGAAAACTGCTGCTTGATGTAGAATTTATAACAGTAATAGTAGAAGCTTGTATAGACTATGGCTAGAACTTTTTCACGCCATGCTAAATGTTATTTTAGTTTTAATGCCTTGTGGTTATTGAGTAGCATGAATAGCCTAAAATAGCAGAGAACGTTTAATATGTCTTGAAAGATTCATGAGTTATTTTTGTCATAGTAAAGCATCAATATATGGTATTCTCTTTCGAATGTTTTATTTGATTGACTTGGCGCATGCTCACACCATGTTTACGACTACAAACTAGTCACGAATAGCCACCATGAGCACTTAGTTTTTGAACTTGTGATACTGCTTATGCTTTAATTAATGATGTTTATGTCGCTGTGCATGATTATGGCTCTTATGCTCTCTTGATTTGTTGCTCCCAGTCTTTTGCTAAGCCTCCACCTGTACTGAGTATGGAATTCTACTTGTGCATCCAAAAACCTTAAACCCAAGTTTTCCCATTGTGTACACCATACCTACCTACATGTGGTATTTAATTGCCACTCCAAGTAAATTGCTCATGTGTTACCTTTAAAACCTTCTAAATTACTCCTGTTTTGTGTTCTTGTTTTTGCTCATGAGGACGTCAATAGAGAATCTTTATCTCACTTGTTGATTGGATTTCACACCTTGGACTAGTGGCTTCATCCGCTTATCCAAATGATAGAAGAGCTGGCAACAGGGTGCCCAGCCCCAAATTAATACAAACAAATTCTATTCACTATTTTTGCTCCTGATTTATCAGTCAAAGCCTAATTGTGTAAACAAAAGAGAAAGATGGATGACCTTCTAAACCAGTTGCGTCCTTCACCATGGGAGCCGCTCTTGTGAATCCAGTTGGCTTGTGACGTAATGTATTGTCTGTTTACCATTCGTTGACATAAGCATACACCTCTCCTAAAAAATAGACACTCCTCCACGATGTCAAACTTTTAATACCTCTGTTTAATAACAAAAAAAGCTCTAGCACATGAGTGATCCATGCTTCCCTCTGCGAATGGCCTTTCTTTTACTTTTATGTTGAGTCTCCATCTTCTAACTTTATGCACAGTTGAGAGAGCATTTTTGCCATTCTGAGTTCTATGTGCATTTGTCCCATAAACATCAATAATTACTTCATGATGTGATATTATTTGTTCTTAAATTATTTGTTCTAGTCTTCCTCATGAACTTTGAAAGTGTCCTGGCATTTATGTTATGTCCCAATCTTAAGGACTAGTGAAATAGCACTTTGCCATGCTTTCTCTATACCCGAAACAAACGTTTATCTTTCTTTGCATTATTATTCATGATCCTTTATTTAAGATACTCTTCATGGTGCATAGTGATTGCTATGCTTTATTATTAAAGTTCTATTTATCATGTTTTTGTTTGAAGTTTTATGATCTCAGCGTACGTATGCTTTTACATTATAATAATCAAGTTTATGATAGTAGCATGTCACTTCAGAAATTATTGTTTTATCGTTTACCTACTCGAGAACGAGTAGGAATTAAGCTTGGGGATGCTTGATATATCTCCAACGTATCTATAATTTCTGATGCTCCATGATCATATTATGCCAATTGCTACATGTTTGCTCCCTTATTTATAGCATTTTTATACGTTTTTCGGGACTAAACTATTAACAACATGCCAAGTGCCAGTCCCCAGTTTTCTGCTGTTTTTGTTTTCAGAAAAGTTGTTCTAGAAACATTCTCAGAATTGGACACCACAAAGCCCGAAGTGCCTATTTTTCCCGGAAGCATCCAGAACACCGAAGAAGAGTTGAAGACGGGCATCAGGGGGCCACACAATAGGGTGCGCGCCCCCTGGCCGCGCCAGCTATGGGTGTGGGTCCCCTTGCCTCCACCACCTCTTCCCATTTGCCTATTTATTCCCCCCGGATGGAAAACCCTAGACACCTGATCAAAAACCACCGAAAAGTTCCGCAGCCGCCGTCGTCGTCAACCCTAGATCAGGGGGGTTCTGGAGCTGTCTCCCAGCACCCTACCGGAGAGCAAATCATCACCGGAGGCTTCTACATCACCATGCCTGCCTCCGGAGTGATGCGTGAGTAGTTCATCCCTGGACTACGGGTCCATAGCATTAGCTAGATGGTTGTCTCCTCCTCATATGCCTCCATGTTTAGATCTCGTGAGCTTCCTATCATGATCGAGATTGATCTTATGTAATTCTATATGTTGTGTTTGCTGGGATCCGATGAATATTGAACTTATGCCAAGTTGATTATAGTCTTTACTGCATATGTTATTTGTGATCTTGCATGTTTTTCGTTACTAGTGGTTGCTCTGGCCAAGTAGTTGCTAGTGACTCCAAGAGGGAGTATATGCTAGATAGTGGGTTCATGCCTCCTTTTCGCCTGTGCTCGAGTGACGGGGGAGGATGTGATGTTGCCAGTCGGGAGAAAACATCGGTGTGAGTGCCCGAATGTACAATCATTGCTTACATTACACACATTGTTTAATGCAGTTATCTGTTGCTTGCAACTTAATACCTAAGGGGGTTCGGATGATAACCTCACGGTGGATTATTAGTCATAGATGCAAATGGATTTCGTTCTATGTATTTTGTTGTAATGCCCGCACTAAATATCATAGTAGTCATCATGTTATAATGTGCACTACTGTGCAACCTCTATTTGTCAATTGCCCAGCTGTAATTTGTTTACCCAACATGTTATTTTTATGGAGAGACACCACTAGTGAACCTATGAACCTCGGTCCTTTTTCCACACTGTTAAACAAACCACAACAATTTCCTACTTTCTTTACTTACTGCAAGCATACACCATTTTCCACACTATACGTCTAATCTTTGTTTTCAGCAAGACCGGTGAGATTGACAACCTCACTGTACAGCTGGGACAAAGTATTTTGGTTGTGTTGTGTGCAGGTTCCACGTTGTTGCTGACACAGGTGAGGCGCCATCACCACCGTTAGTGGCATCAACCTTCCCGAGACCCTCTTCCTCCTACTGGATTGATAACCTTGGTTCTTAACTGAGAGAAATTCTTACCGCTGCACTCATCACATCCTCCTCTTTGGGTTTCCAACAAAACGTAGCAGCTCGCCAAGTAGAAACGTAGTATTGCATGTGTTCCGAGGCCATGTTTGTACATGCTAGGCTCGTCAGCACCCGTTGTATGCGAACGTTGAGTCTGTCACACCCGATCATCACGTGGTGTCTCTAAATGACAAACATTTTTAACGGTTTATACTAAGGAAGAACACATTATTATCTTGATATTAAGTGAGAGGGATCATCTTATAATGCTACCGTCGCGATCTAAACAAAATAATACGCATAAAAGGATTAACATCACATGCACGGATAATGTGATATGATATGGTCCTTCTTGCACTTGATCTCCATCTTGTGCATCATGGTATGATCTCCATCATTCCGCCGGCATGGCACCAAGGTCCATGGCAACTCCATCTTGACTGTCCATCAAAATTACAACATATCACATGGATATGATATACAACACATAAGCCATAATTAATAAGACAACCATATGGCTCCTGCCGGTATGTCAATAATTTACAAAAGAGATCATCTCATAATCAAATTTGTAACATTGACCATGTCACATCACTTGCCCTGCAAAAACTAGTTAGACGTCTCTAATTTATTTTTGCATATTTTACGTGGCTTAGGGCTTTCGAGGATAGAACCGTTCATACCTAAGAACATGAACCACAACATTGATAAACATATTTTTAACAACCCTTCGTAGATTAGATCTTAATTATAGTAGGAGAAACGGACACCCCCTCAGCCACAAGTGAGACACGTCTCGCGTACAAAGTACACGTAAAGTTTGTCTAGGGCAGCTTCATCCTACTATGACTAAGATCATAAAATACTCAAGGAGGCAATAACATGATCATCAACGCCCACATACACATATGTGTTCTACCCGTACAAATCATCTAAGCTCTAATACCACCGAAGGGTACGTTGCATATAAAACAAAAAATTTCCTACGCGATAGACACCCGAAGGGCCAAGATCTACTCTAGGAGATGAAAGGCAACATGCATAGAGAGAGTCTTAAGAAAAAATACCCTCAAAGACTCAAAGTGTTACGAGGTCGAATCTCGTTGTCGGCGTTTCCGTACTCACCCCGGTCTCAAGACCGAGAAGATGTGCACCGCAATCCGGCGGTGCATCTGTGATCGGTCACAAGTACGGCTTGATGACGACCTCCGTTCCCTCGATCCAGCGGAGCAACAGAAGTAGAGGATCCCTCGGAACTCTAGCAGCACGACAGCGTGGTGTGGTGGAGAAAACTTTATTTAGGGCTTCGCCAAGCGCATGAACAAGAGGTGGAGCAGCGGGGGGAGGGAGGTGGAGATGACACCAAGTGTGTGTGTGAAGAGGGAGGTCCAACCCCTCTTTATAAAGGATGGGGAGACATCCACGAAATTTTGGTGCCTCCACCTCACCCCTCATCATGTGGGTGGAGTCTCCACTCAACCCACTCATTCTCTCATCAATTCCCACTCAAAATTCCAAGGGGTTTCTTCTATACTACTTATAAAAGAGCAAACTTCGTAGATACATTAAATCTCACGCGTTCGTTTGCGTCTGAAGAACGATCCAGATTGGTTCAATGTTGAGTTTGGGTTTGTGGTCTAAGGTTCGATCTGAGTTCGTTTAAGAGTACTTTGTTTCTTTCTGTCGTACCCAGAGTCCACGGAGGAAAGGAAAACTTAAGAGTCCTAATAATTTTTTCCCCGTATTCGTCTACGACCCTCACTGCAGCACACAAATTCCTCCATCATCACAATCGGATTGCTAGATCGAGAGCCTCTCTTCCATGGCATCTAAGTTGTAGGCCATGGCGATGGCCACGTCCGTGCCGGCGTCAGCGATGCTGGTGCGCAGCCTCTCCAAAAAGCTGCTCACGTACGAGGTGCGTAGCCCCGCGTGACGTTGCACCGCACCATCTCCATCGAGCAGAGCGGCGGCTGGAAAACCAACACCGCCTTCTATGCCGCCATGATCTATGTTGCCTCTCGCATGGGGGTCGACAACACATCAAAGCGCTACAGCACATGCGCCTGAGCAGCGGAAGTGTGGACGACGAGGTCCTGGACATGCTCATCGTGAGCATGGTGGACAGCGAGGAGATGCCCGACACGTTCCAGCGCGCAGAGTTCGGATGGTGCCTCTACACCCAGCACGGCCTCTCCAAGGCGACTCCATGAGCAGTACCATCAGCCACCGCGATGCTGGCAAACAGTACTATCCACGAGGACCACAAGGAGAAGGTCCTCACATCCTACTTCCCCTTCAACTGTTCAACATCGCCACCGCCAATGCCATAAGAAACAAGGAGAGGCCTCTCACCATATATATGAACGGAAGCTCTGAGTGTAGTGGAATGGAACTCCTTCACCTTTGAGTTGCTCGCCATGGACCAAGGGAAATTTGGACGTCATCAACGACCTCTACAAGTTCATCAAGAGAAAGGTCTACTACAAGAGGATCGACAAGTTCATCAAGAGAAAGGTTTACTACAAGAGGATCGACAAGTTATGGAAGATATGATATCTAACATCCTCTAAGGCACGTCGTAATCTAACTGGTCTCACTGTGATTCTGGACTGAATCTATCGCTACTGCGTTGTGATTCTGGGATCATGGTTCCGGGAATGCACTATATATCTGAGTGCGAGCACCCTGCAACAGCCGCTAGCACCACACTCGCCGCCGCGATCTCCCATGTATGACACAGCCAGTTCAACCCCGTTCCGGAACCTAAGCATATCTTACTTTTTCCCCTTTCCATCACCTGCACTTTCTCTCCACGCGCCATGTCTGACCCGACCACGAGCTCGCGCCCTGCGTGAGCCAGGCCATCTCCTGGTCATTCCCTGCGTCAGAAGTACCACGAGGATCTCCACCGCTGTTTACAACAAGAATATCATGGCGGAACCTGCTGGTTCGTCTAAGGGGCCGTTGTCTTCTCCACGCGCACGTCACGGAACCGCAAGATCTTATTCCTCCCTCGACGTCATTGTTCCTCGTCAAGACTTGTCACTTCGCCGACAGAATCTCTATGAGCGCCTTCTCCTTTTCCCCCCTTCTTGCTCTCGATTACGTCCTGGAGCCCCTCGACCCGCTGCTATGCCGTCATCGTGTCGGCCATGGGCACCGAGGCCAACGAGCTCCAAGCTCCTGCCTTTGGGGCATACTCATGGGTCCTTGCACACCAGCTAGCACCACCCCCTCCCAGTATACTCAGCTGCCCGCTATGCCCTCGAACTCGCACACACTCCCAAGGAACAGCATCACTTGCTGCACTACGTACGTCGGCGTTCTGCTCCAAGTCTGAAATTTGATGTTCAAGGCTTCAGTTAACACGAATCACACCTCTTCTATTGTTTTCACTTGCAGCAACACGAGACCCAACACAGTTTAGTGGCATGTTCCATGATCTTCCTACCCAGTACCTCCATGTTCAAGTTAGCACGGATGCAAAAATTCTCACATTTCCGAATATTTATTTTCTCACATTTCCGAATATTTATTTACAAGATTTTTTCCATGAAGATGTGATGTTATTTCACTTGTGGGCCTCTATGAATCATTTTTTGTCTCTTCCGTGCGTGCACGGGTATGTCTGCTAGTCTTTAATAAATAAATAAAAGAATTTTATTTCTTTATGTTGATATTTGTTAATTTCATTAACAAAAATTAACGCATAACCCCTTGAGTTAGTTGTCAAATCTATTAACAACCATTTGACCAAAATCCCCTTGAACTATTTCAAAATTAACCGAAACAATTTTGGTGGTGTCCAAATTTTTCTCTGATATTCCGTATCCACTCAAAAGCGTCATCGAACCTTAAGTGTGTCACCCTACGGTTCGTGAATAATGCAGACATGATCGAGACACCTCTTCGATCAATAGTCAACAACGGGACCTGGAGATTCGTAATGACTCCTACACATTCAACGATGAATCTAGTGATTGTGTGAACCATAAACTTCGTAACAAATTCCCTTTGTATAGCGATATTTTACTTGTCCGAGATCCGGTCATTGGTATCAACCATACCTAGTTCAATCTCGTTACCAACAAGTACTCTTTTACTCGTTATGTGATATGACATCCTTCTGACCTAGTCACATGCTTGCAAGCGGTGCGACGTGATATCACCGAGAGGGCCCAGAGCATATCTCTCCATCATTTGGATGGACAAATCTCACTCTTGATCCATGAGCCTCAACTAATACTTTCCGAATACCCAACGACACCTTTATAGTCACCCTGTTACGGCGTGACGTTTGATGACATCAAAGCACTCTTTCGGTGTTAGTGATTGATATGATCTCATGGTCTAAGGATTAGAGTTACTTCGTATGTGTGATATAACAATGTAACTTAATGTCATGATCGCATTGCTATATTCACTTTGGGTCTATGTTCATCACATCATTCTACCAATGACATGACCCCGTTATTAACAACATCCAATGTTCATGATCATGAAACCTTGATCATCAGTTAATCAACAAGCTAGTTAAACGAGAGGCATTACTAGGAACTCTTGTTTGTTTATTAGACACACATGTATCAACGTTTCCTGTTAATACAATTCTAGCATGAGAAATTAACATTTATCATAAACAAGGAATAAGATAATAACCACTTTATTATTGCCTCCCGGGCAAATTCCCTTCATCTTTCTATGGAACATTGCTTGAATGGAGGCAAACCAACCATGATCTAATATGTTTGTGGCAGGTGAATTAGGCGGTTGGTATGTCATCCTAATATCCTAACCACCTCTTGCTGATTCCTGCATTTTTTTTGGATCATTTTGTTGAATGTGAGTCCTCGCGTTGTCCTACCGGACGTAGATGGTGTTACATCTATCACTCTTAGGACCCTTTTGCTTTATTGTTGAGAGTACATTCTAACATATTGAAAACAAGTGCTAAATATTGCTACTTGGCTAGTTTTTCAGAAACAAGTTTAAATAAAAAACTCAAAGGAAAACATCCAAATATTCTTTTGCCATTTTCTTTTCTTGATTCAAACAAAGTCAAATAACATTGTTAGGTTGAGAACAACATTGATACAACCTTTGGGATAAAAATTATCCAAATCATCATATGGAAAACATCATAGAAACAATAAGAAATATCAGGAAAAATTGATATTTGATTTTAAACAAAAGCTTGCTTGCATTGCATAGATACTCATGGTCTCTTGCATAATGTTGGCTTACACAAATGCATTAAAAAGTTTTTGTTGGCCTAGAAAAATGGCTTCCTTAACTATATTACATGTGGTCCAAAATCTGGGGTGTGACAATAGCCCTGACACTTTGGTCGAATTTTTTGTGTAGTATATCAACCCCGTAGTGATCTCCCGAGGAAGCCGGAGCAAGCGCCGCCTCCATCAGCGTAGCACCGTCAATCTCATGGACAGGGAAGCACGCCGTGGCCATCTTCTAGTCCGCCGTGCAACGCTGGTACTCGTCGTCGTCTCTCCGATCCCGGATGTCTACCAGAACGCGTCGCCATCAAAAGCCGGTGAGCGCCAGCCACTGTGTTCTCCATTGCCGGTGAACAGCTCCACCATGGTGAGAAACCTTAGATCTTAGGCTATTAGATCTCGATCCAAAGGCTTAATTCACTTAACGAAAGGGTACCAACCAATGAGAGCTAGCCACGTGTCTGCCCAATCACCGTGCCCAGTCAGCTTGCCATATCAACACCCAACGAATAGAATCCTGCCACGTGGCCCAGCTTTTTTTCTGTTATTTTCCCGAATATAGTATAATTGACATATTGCAGATTGGTCCCTGCAACTTAGAAACCCTATAACTTTTCAACTACAACTCCAAATTTAACAAACTTGGACTTTTTAAAATCAGCATAACATGTAGAAACTTTTGGCACTGGCCAAATTTAATTTTGACCATTTAAAATTTGTTCAATTTCAAATATGATTGTTTGATGATTTTTGGCATAACTCAAATTCTACAAATCCGAAAATTGCAAATAAAATATTTTTTGGAAACCTTAGGATGTGTACTTTCGTTCTAAAATAGTTTTTGAACAAGTTAAATTATGAAGTTAGAACTAAGTGGTCTATTTGAGTATTTTTTTACATAGATTTAATTCTATAAATATTTTCACTATAGTTCCTTTTGCAAAATTGTTCCTGGCGGTAACCTTGAACCAAAGACATCAGTGCCTAAACATTTTTTACACCCTTGGACCATGACAATGTGATTTTTACCAAAAACCCAACATAGTGATTCATCCATTTTACCATGTCTTAGAAATTGTTTCCATCTTTTATTCTTTGATGTTATTGCTATTTGGAGCCAAGACCAAACCCCTAGTGTGTGTCAGTCACATATAAGACCAAGTAGTGAACCTTAAACACTAGTATCATTGTTTTCTATCTTCTTCTCCACTCCCCCATTCTTGCTTCAAGAATTTCATCAAGTTAGCAAAATAGAAATCAAGACTCAAGCACAGGAAGGCACTCCATTTTCAACTTGGTGGAAACATGAAGAGCTACAAGGTAGGTAATTTAAGAAATTGAAAGAAGGACTTAAACTCCACAGAACCTAGAAGCAGCTCAAGAAAGTACAAGTGTATGAAGAAATCGAGGAGAAAATGTCTACCTCTCCCTTTCTCTCTATTTTATACTCGATGCAGGGGAGAAGTGGAGGAGGGATGTGGAAACAAGCGAGAGATGTGCTACATCTTGGTGTACCTCCCCTTCCCCTTTTGTATGAAAGGAGCTTCAGCCACATCAATTCCTAGGATGGTAACCCCCTCATTCAAGAGTGGTAACCCCCTCTAGTGGTGACCCGTTCTTTCAAGAGTGGTAACTCCCCTTTTAAATGGCTACCAATTGAATGGATGCATGGACCAATTAGGGATGGTCAAGTAGACCAGTGGGCCACTCTTGGTCGTGATGGATATGTGGGTCCCACAGTGGGATCCACTGGAACCTTCTAGAAAATTCCGACAGTTTTTCGGAAAATCCTAAACTTTTTCTAAAATCCTATAATCATTTTGCCATATATGAATCTTTACCTTTGGACCATTCTCGCGTTACTCATAATGTCTAGGACCTTATCTGAGACTCCGAACAATATTCAGACTCCAACTCATATTCCCGTATCTACCATAAGCATCAACGAACCTTAAGTGTGTCACCCTACGATTTGCGAATAATGTAGACATGATCGAGCCACCTCTCTAATCAATAGTCAACAGCGGGATCTAGAGATCCGTAATGACTCCTACATATTCAACGATGACCCTGTGATCGTGTGAACCATAAATGTCGTAACCAGTTCCTTTTGACTCACAATATTTTACTTGTCCGAGATTCGATCATCGGTATCAGCTATACCTAGTTCCATCTTGCTTCTGACAAGTACTCTCTACTCGTTGTGTGTTATGACATCCTTGTGAGCTAGTCACGTGCTTGCAAGCAGTGTCAATGTGATATCACCGAGACGACCAGAGTATATTTCTCCGCCATTTGGATGGACAAATCCCACTCTTGATCCATGAGACTCTACTAATACTTTTGGAGTACCCAACGAGACATTTATAGTCACCCTGTTACGGTGTGACGTTTGATTTCATCTAAGCACTCATCCGGTGTTAGTGATTGACATGATCTCATGGCCTAGGGATTAGATCTACTTCGTATGTGTTTGATATAATAATGTAAACTTAATGACTTGATCGCATTGCTATACTTACTGTGGGTGTGTGTTCATCGCATCATGCTCATAATCACGTGATCCCGTTATTGACAACATCCAATGTTCATGATTAGAAAACCATAATCATATGTCAATCAACGAGCTAGTTAAATGAGAGGCATTACAGGGAACTCTTGTTTTCTTATTATACACACATGTATTAACATTTCCGGTTAACACAATTCTAGCATGAGAAATAAACATTTATCATGAACATGGAATAAGATAATAACCACTTTATTATTGCCTCTAGGGCATATTCCCTTCAAAAAGTTAGGGTTAAGTGTGGTAATAAATAAGAGGCAATTTGGGGTGCTACCGCGTACGACTACCAGCGGTACTAGTTGGTGTTTACCATACCAGTCACCATACTGGTTGCGCAAACCGACTTAATCTTTTTTAAAAACTCCACGGCGCAACTATTTGCGTAGCACTTAACGATCATCAGTAGGGTGAATTTTTACCGTACTGGTCACCATACTGATGTTTTTCAAGGTTCCAGAGATCCAACACTTTAATTAACGACCAACGTGGTACGGTGGCTTCAATGTACGAGCGATCGGATTGCAACAGAAAAGGCTCAAACTTTCAGAAAATGAAAGATAAGACTTTAATCCAAGTCGTGGGATTGAACAAAACCTGAAGGACCAAGGTATTTACCATATGTTTTGTCAAGTTATTGTTCCTCGGTCATAGTGCTAATTACCAAAAGTTCCTTTTTTTCAGATGCCAAGTATGGTTTTAGACGCTAGCTGTTAACTATCCAAGCATCCTTAGCTCATTTCAGCCTTACAGCCCCTGAGTTAAATACCTCTTCTACAATATATGGTCCTTCCCATTTGGATTTGATTTTTCCTGCAATAAACTTGAGTCGAGAATTAAAGAACAAAAGTTTGCTTCCTGGAGTAAAATTTTCTTGTTTATCTTTCTATCATGCCATATATTAACCTTTTTTTAAAACAACTTAGCACTTCCATCTGAATCATTTCTGAATTCATTCAAAGCATGTATGTCTAACATTCTCTTTTCCCCTATTGTTTAAAAGTCATAGTTTAAGTTTTTTATTGCCCAAAAGGCCTTGTGTTCTAATTATACAGGTAGATGACAAGTTTTACCGTAGACCATTTTGTATGGAGACGTCCCCATTAGATTTGTATATGCAGTCTGGTATGCCCAGAGTGCATCATAAGCTTTGTAGACTAATTATTGAGAAATATGTTCACCGTCTTCTGTAGAATGGTCTTGATTTCTCGATCGGATAATTCTACATGTCCACTAGTTTGAGGATGGTAGGGTGTAACAAGTCTATGAGTTACATCGTACTTATGAAGTATTTTCCTAAAAGTTCCTTTCACAAAATGAGATCCACCGTTAGTAATTAAAATGTAAAAACTCCAAATCTAAGAAATATTATATCTTTGATCATCTTCAAAGTCGCTACGAAATTCCGCGCGGTCTGGGACGTTTCAATAACGTTGCGGATGGGCTCCAAACTGTCGCTAAGGGCGATCCGCGACGGTTTACGCGACGGAGTGAGAACATTCCTGATCGAATGTCACAGATGATTCTGCGACGATTAAGTTAACACTAAACCTTCGCGAGCTACTGGCTGGCCCAGCACAAGGCCCAACACGGAGCGACGTTTTTTTTGTCGTAGCATGTGCACACGTGGCATCGTATTTTCCGTTACCCGTTACAGGCGCCACTGATGTCACTTCTACTGTTCCTGACGTCATCATCATCTTGACATTTTTAAAATGTCGCGATTAGAAATACCGTTACGTCCGTTTATGTCGTAATTATTTCTGTTTTATGACGTCATAATAAGTGCGACGTTTATTTTCTCGTCACGGGTTTAAGCACCATAGGGTGCCACGTGGTGCTCTCATAAAGGTCCACGTATACGCTTATTCTCGATGAATTGATAACGTTGTCCGACAGTGCGACATTTTAGTTCGTAGTAAGACGTCGCGAACCATGAGCCAGCACGTGGACCAACACAACATCTCCATGTCGAAACGTATCCGTGACATGTTTTTCGTCGCGATTTCCATCCAATAAGGTACCGCCTCATGGACCTACCATATAGTACCACGTGTCCTCATATTCGTAAGCGTGGAAAATGCTATACTAGTTTTTACAACAAAGCAAATACAACAAATACATAAATTCCGAATAAGGTCACAACCTAGCTCACCAGCAAAGGCAATCTAATACAGTTCAACAGACAACAAGCGGTTTCACAAAGGGATACTCAGTTCCATATCTCGGATGAACTTGAGCCAACATGCCATCAATAAGGGTTTTGTACATTTCTTGATTGTTCTTCATTCCTTTGTGTTCCTCCTTCATGCGCAGAAATTCTTGTCGATTCTTCATCCTATCTGCATCAGCTTGTTCCTTGGCCTGCTTCAACTCTTCAACTACATACTACAGGTCTTGCCTCTCTTTTCTCTCATAATCAAGTTGAAGGTGAAGCTGATACTTTTTTGCTCTTGCACTTCTTGGGACCCCACCTATGGTATTCAGGAACGAAGGCTTTTGACGGACCTTGGTCAGCACGGCAGCGACGACTTCGGCAACAGAAAGAGGTTCCTTGACAGCGCCATCCACTGAAGTAGGTTCTAGCACCATTTCCATTTCTTCCTATAAAGCATATAAAGCTTAAGATGAAATAGAAGCTGAACTAGCTTGTAAGGAACATTGATATCATGACAAGCATGTAAGGAACATGTATGAAAAATAGCAGGAAACAAGCTTGTACACAACAAAGATTCGAATAGCAGATGACAAGCAATTAAGCACACATGACAAACTTGTAAGGAACATAAATGAATAACATCACATGACAGACATGTAAGTAAACATGGCTGAAAATAGCATACGACAAGCATGTACAGAACATAGATGAAAATAACAGCTCACAAGGATAGATGAACTAGCAGACGATAAGCAAGCAGCATGCATGTGCATGAACTATGAGATGACAAGCATAGGTGAAATAACTGACTACAGGAGTTTGCATCAGAATTCACAAAGGGAAGCATCAATACGTATCTATAAGAATCTTTTGAGGTAATTGTTGATCCCAGAGATAACCAGAATTCTGAGGGACTTACAATTGCTCTTTTCACGGATGAAGAGAATCCACGTGTCTTGATGTTGTGCGTAGCTTTGAACAATTCAAAGGCATCTTCCCCCATGCCGCAGCAACCTCGTAGCTACAAGAACCTGTGGCGCTATGGAACTGAACGGCATGTCTGCTTTGACTAAATTTCATACAAGCCATCTACATAAACGAAGTATGAACTGATTAGACACAGTCTAGGTTATGGAATGGAAACAATGGCAAGGTAGAGTGAACAAAGACAGTACATGTTTTCTGATTGAGGACCAGTTATCGACTAACCTGCACCATTCTTCTTCGCTCATGTGTCAAACTGCATCAGGAGGCGTTCGTACAACTCTACTCTTGTCTGCAACGCTGTTAAAAAATTCTTGTTCAGAATATGGCGTCTTTGTCTTGTACAGTTCTTGAGATGCACCAGAAGAGATTGACGAATAACTGGGTCTCTGAGATTCAGATGAAATTTTGACTGAAACAAAAGAAAGAGCAATTTTCAGTTATATGAACAACAATGGAATGAACTGGAAGTTTGGGTTACAAAACTTACAGACATGTGGTCGTAGTAGGACGAAAATATATCTTCCCTTCCCTTGTACTCTTTCCAATGGGGGAAGATAGGGACAGTGTGCTTCACAACTATTGAACACGCAGTAGCATACATGGAAGGAACATTTAGGTCCACTGGCATTGTCTTTCCCGGAGGAATAACAATTCTGATCCTGTTTTGTTTGGACATGTTTCTTCTCCTCCTAGCCGCACCACTCGAAACAATGTCTTCACATGGGTAATCTACAGAAACTGTGGCATTGCTAGAGTTAGTATTCTGCATTTTGGATTTCCCTGCGCACATGGCCCCTCGTAGAGCATGCAATCTCTGTAATATGTCATATTGCTCTTCGTTGCAGGCACCTTGCTCCTTGACTTGGGAACCTTGACCCTCGCCTAGAAATGGTGGCAGCTTGCCTTTCACACCTGGCAGCTCACCGTAGGGAGGTGCCTGCTCGCGTTGGGCGGCTACCTCCTCATGGTGGTCAGCCTCCTTCTTCTGTTGGGAAGCTTACAACTGTCCATGGGCAAGTGCCTGCTCGCCTTGGGCAGCTTCCTTCCCTTGGGGAGTTACCTCCTCGTCTTGGACCACTGGTCGCTTGAGTTCGTTATCTGCATACAGATAGACATGGGCAACTGCATGCTCGCGATGGGCCTTGACCCGCTTGCCACTACATCCACGTCCAGAAGGAGCCATCTTTATCCTACCAGAAGCTGCACGGTTCATATGTACCAAATCAACTATATGATAGTAGCACAAAATACATGGCAGAAAAGTAATTAAGCCAGCAGTTCCACACAACATAAGTACCTTTATTGTTGAGGTATCATGCAAGGCATGCCTTATCTAGATGGTGGACATGGTATAAATGGAAATAAATACTAGCTTACACTATAAGTCTAGAATTGATGATTTATGCAAATAAATGAAAATAAATAGCTTATACATGTTATTTACAAATAGCCTTATCTTTCATTGGGATGTGACAACATAGAGTTAGAAAATCATAGTGATGCAATTCGCTATTTTACCATACCACTAATCTAATTTGTGGACCTAAGTATGATAGGATCGCCTGAGAAGTTACTTTAAGCTTTATACAAGCTCGAAAATAAGAAAACTCTAACCAAAGGAACTTGACGGTTACCAGGCCGGTTAGGTGGCAGATCTTGACGGCGACCTAGACAACGAGGTATCAAATCTGGACGGCGAGGTGGCAGATCTGGAAGGCGTCCTGGATGGTAAGGTGGAAGCCCGGGAAGGCGAGCTGAGCGGCGGGGTGGAAGACGAGGAACGGCAAGGTGGAAGCCCGGGAAGGCAAGCTGCACGACGAGGTGGAAGACCGGGGACGGCCAGGTGGAAGCCCGGGAAGGCGAGCTACAAAGCGAGTTGCAAGGCCGGGGAGGGTAGATGGTGTTTAGGAGGAAAGGGGGATTTGGGTCAAGAGGAGGGAAAATTTCGGCGAGGGGGAAGATAAGAGGGAGAGGTTCGAAATTTAGGGCGACATAGGCGGCAAATGTTTTGGTCGATAATTTGGGTGGCCGGCGCGAAATTTTCTACGCGCGCCAGATTTTGGTACATTGGGTAGAGAACATTGCTGGCCGTTGGATGCATGATGGATGTCCTAAAAAGATAACCATTATTGAAATAGTTTATATTAAGGATAATCGGAAGACATCTACGCCCTCCGTATCAAAATGTAAGATGTAGTTTTTCCTGGCCAAAATGTACGTAGACATGTTTTAGTGTGTATATTCATATATGCATCTTACACTAAAACATGTCTAGATACATTTTGTCTAGAAAAAGCTAAAACATCTTACATTTTGATACAGATGTATTATAAATTACTGACATAAACTATTACTAATAAATAAATTACCCAACCATTATCTTGGGTGTTCCTTTATCCTAAAATAACACAATCAAACAATAGGTTCCACTTTTCTACCCCCTTCCGGCTCACGTAGAGGGGCCACAACGGCAGTTCCGCCTTTTCCCCCAACGGGGATATGGTTTCTCCGGAGGGGGCTCCGGATCTTCTGAATGCCACCAAATCCCATGGTATGCCATACCATGTGTGTTAGAGCGTAGCATGGGTCTTGGATTCCCAAGATTCCCTCGCTCTCTGTGTTAGGGCTTCATCGGCGTCAGATTCTCTCACGCGGGTTCCAAGTTTACTTAGAGCCCGAAACTCTCGGATCTGACGGAACTAATCTTGCCAAGAGAGGTTGCCTTGGGTGTTCCTTGTGCCTAACCTAACACAGCCAAGCAAATTCTTCCACTTTTCTACCCCTTCCGGCTCACATAGAGGGGCCAGAACAGCAGTTCCGCCTTTTCCCCTAACGGGGCTATGGTTTGTCCGGAGGGGGCTCCGGATCGTCTGAATCCCACCAAATCCCACGGTATGCCATACCATGTGTGTTAGAGTGTTTAATGTGTCTTGGATGCCCAAGACTTCCTCGCTCTCTGTGGTAGGGCTTCATAGGCGTCGGATTCTCTCTAGCGGGTTCCAGGACTACTTAGAGCCCTAAACTCCCGAATTTGACGGAACTAGGGGAACCTTGCCAAGAGGTGAACCCTAACATTTTATTTGGTGTTCCTTTGGCCTAACCTAACACATTTGTTCCACTTTTCTACCCCCTTCCGCCTCATGTAGAGGGGCCAAAATGGCAGTTCCGTCGTTTTCCCCTGCGGGGCTATGGTTTCTCCCAAGAGGGGGTACGGAGCGTCTGAATGCCACCAAATCCCATTGTATTCAATACTATGTGTGTTAGAGTGTTGCATGGGTCTTGGATCCCCAATATTCCCTCGCTCTTTTTGTTAGGGTTTCACCGGCGTTGGATTCTCTTTGGCGGGTTCCAGGATTACTTAATGAGAGCCCGAAACTCCCGGATCTGAAGGAACTAGGGAATCTTCCCAATAGGTGGGCCCTACCATTGTCTTGGGTGTTCCTTGTTCCTAACCAAACACAAGCAAGCAATTGGTTACACTTTTCTACCCCTTCAGCTACGTAGAGGGGCCAGAACGACAGTTCCGTCTTTTTCCCCAACGAGGCTATGGTTTCCCGGGAGAGGGGGCTCTGGATAGTCTGAATCCCACCACAACACATGGTATGCCATACCAAGTATGTTAGAGTGTAGCATGGGTCTTGTATTCCCAAGATTCCCTCTCTCTCTCTGTTAGGGCTACACCGATGTCGGATTCTGCCTTCGGCTTCTAGGACTACTTAATTAGAGCCCGAAACTCCCGGATCTGATGGGACTTGGGGGAATCTTTCCAAGAGGTGGGCACTACCATTGTCTTGGGTGTTTCTTGGGAATAAAATAACACAACCAATAACTTTGTTCCATTTTGCTACCCCCTTCCGGCTCACGTATAAGGGGCCAGAACGGCAATTCCGTCTTTTTCCCCGACAGGGCAATGGTTTCTCGGAAGAGGGGGGCCCAGATCGTATGAATGCCAACTAATCCCATGGTATACCATACCATGTGTGTTATAGTGTGGCATGTGTCTTTTATTCCCAAGATTCCCTCACTCTCTGTGTTAGGACTTCACCAACGTCAGATTCTCTCTAGCGGGTTCCAGGACGACTTAGAGCCCAAAACTCCCGCATCTGACAGAACTGGGGGAATCTTGCCAAGAGGTAAGCCTTATAATTGTGTTGGGTGTTCCTTGGGACTAACCTAACAACTCCCGGATTTGGCGGAACTAGGGGAATCTTGACAAGATGTGGACCCTAACGTTTTCTTTGGTGTTCCTTGGGCCTAACCTAACACAACCAAGAAATTGGTTCCACTTTGTTACCCCCTTCCGACAGTTCCGGCTTTTTCCCTAGCGGGGCTATGGTTTCTCCCGAGGGGGCTCCGGATCCTCTAAATGCCACCAAATCCCATGGTATGACATACCATGTCTGTTATATAGTGTTTCATGGGTCTTGGATGCCCAAGATTCCCTAGATCTCTTTGTTAGGGCTTCACCGGCGTCTGCTTCTCTCTGGCGTGTTCCAGTACTACTTAGAACCCGAAACTCTCGGATCTGACGGAATTGGGCGAATCTTGTCAAGAGGTGGGCCCTACCATTGTCTTGGGTGTTCCTTTGGCCTAAATCAACACAACCAAGAAACTGCTTCCACTTTTCTACCCCCTTCCGGCTCACGTAGAGGGGCCAGAACGACAATACCATCTTTTTCCCTAGCGGGGCTATATGGTTTCTCTGGAGAGGGGGATCCGGATCATCTGAATGCCACCAAATCAAATTGTATTCCATATACCATGTGTTTTAGAGTGTGGAATGGGGCTTGGATGGACAAGGTTCCCGCGATCTCTGTGTTAGGGCTTCACCAGCATCGGATTCTCTCTGCGGGTTCCAGGACTACTTAATGAGAGCCTGAAACTCCCAGATCCGACGGGACAGGGGGAATCTTTACAAGAGGTGGGCCCTAACATTGTCTTAGGTGTTCCTTGGTCCTAACATAACACAACCAAGCAATTGGTTCCACTTTTCTAACCCCTTCCGGCTCGTGTAGTGGGGCCAGAACAACAGTTTCGTCTTTTTCCCTAGCTGGTGTATGGTTTGTCCGAAGAGGGGGCTCCGGAGCGTATAAATGCCACCAAATACCATAGTATGAAATACCATGTGTGTTAGAGTGTGGCATGGGTCTTGGATACCCAAGATTCCCTCTCTCTTTGTGTTAGGGTTTCACAGGCATTGGATTCTCTCTAGCGGGTTTCAGGATTACTTATTGAGAGCCCGAAACCCCTGGATCTGGACGAACTGAGAATATTTCCAATAGGTGGGCCCAAAAATTGTATTTTGTCTTCCTTGGTCTTAACCTAACACAACCAAGAAATTGTTACACTTTGCTACCCTCTTTCGGCTCACGTAGAGGGCCAGAACGACAGTTCCATCTTTTCCCCCAACGGAGCTATGGTTTCTCGGGAGAGGGGGCTCCAGATAGTCTGAATGCCACCACAACACATGGTATGCCATACCAAGTGTGTTAGAGTGTAGCATGGTTCTTGTATTCTCAAGATTCCCTCGCTCTCTACGTTAGGGCTTCACCGGCGTCGGATTCTGTCTTCGGCTTCTAGGATTACTTAATTAGAGCCCGAAACTCCCGGATCTGATGGGACTTGGGGAATATTTCCAAGAGGTGGGCACTAAAATTGTATTGGGTGTTTATTGGGCCTAACATAACAGAAACAATAACTTGGTTCATTTTTCTACGCCCTTCCGGCTCACGTATAAGGGGCCAGAACGGCAGTTTCGTCTTTTTCCCTGGCGGGGCTATGGTTTCTTGGAGAGGGGGCTCCATATCGTCTGAATGACAACTAATCCCATGGTATACAATACCATGTGTGTTAGAGTGTGTCATGTGTCTTGTATGCCCAAGATTCCCTCGCTCTCAGTGTTAGGACTTCACCGACGTCAGATTCTCTCTCGCGGGTTCCAGGACAACTTAGAGACCGAAACTTCCGCATCTGACGGAACTGGGGAAATCTTGACAAGAGGTGAGCCCTATAATTATTTTAGGTGTTCCTTGGGACTAACCTAACACATCCAAGAAATTGTTTCCACTTTGCTACCCCCTTTCGGCTCACATAGAGGGTCCAGAACGGTAGTTCCGCCTTTTCCCCCAACTGGGCTATGGTTTCTCCGGAGGGGGCTCATGGTCGTATGAATGCCACCAAATCCCATGTTATTCCATACCATGTGTGTTAGAGTGTTTCATGGTTCTTTTATGCCCAAGACTCCCTCGCTCTCTGTGTTAGGGCTTCACCGGCTTCGGATTGTCTCTAGCTTGTTCCAGTCTACTTAGAGCCCGAAACTGCCGGATTTGATGGAACTAGGGGAATCTTGCCAAGATGTGGACCCTAAAATTTTCTTTGGTGTTCCTTGGGCCTAAAATAACACAACAAAGAAATTGGTTCCACTTTGCTACCCCCTTCCATCTCACGTAGAGGGGCCAGAACGGGAGTTACGCCTTTTTCCCCAGCGGAGCTATGGTTTCTCCTGAGGGGGCTCTGAATCGTCTGAATGCCACCAAATCCCATGGTATGACATAACCTGTGTGTTATATAGTGTTTCATGGCTCTTGGATGCCCAAGATTCCCTAGATCTCTGTGTTAGGGCTTCACCGGCGTCTGCTTCTCTCTGGCGTGTTCCAGGACTACTTAGAACCCGAAACTCCCGGATCAGACGAAACTGGGTGAATCTTGTCAAGAGGTGGGCCCTACCATTGTCTTGGGTGTTCCTTGGGCCTAAATCAACACAACCAAGCAACTGTTTCCACTTATCTACCCCTTCCTGCTCATGTAGAGGGGCCAGAACGACAATACCGTCTTTTTTCCCAGCGGGGCTATATGGTTTCTCTAGAGAGGGGGCTCCGGATCATCTGAATGTCACCAAATCAAATTGTATGCCATATAACATGTGTTTTAGAGTGTGGAATGGGGCTTGGATGCACAAGGTTCCCACGCTCTCTGTGTTAGGGCTTCACCGGCGTCGAATTCTCTCTGCGGGTTCCAGGACTACTTAATGAGAGCCTGAAACTCCCAGATCCGACGGTACTGGGGGAATCTTTCCAAGAGGTGAGCCCTAAAATTGTCTTAGGTGTTCCTTGGGCCTAACCTAACACAACCAAGCAATTGGTCCCACTTTGCTAACCACTTCCGTCTCGCGTAGAGGGGCCAGAATAACAATTCCGTCTTTTTCCCGGTCCGAAGAGTGGGCTCCGGAGCGTCTGAATGGCACCATATCCCATAGTATTCAATAAAATGTATGTTAGAGTGTGGCATGTGTCTTGTATCTCCCTCTCTATTTGTGTTAGGGCTTCACCAGCGTTGCATTCTCTTTGGCGGATTCCAGAATTACTTATTGAGAGCCCAAAACCCCCTGAATCAGGAGGAACTGGGAATCTTTCCAATAGGTGGTCCGTAACATTGTCTTGTTTGTTCCTTGGTTTTAAGCTAACACAACCGAGCAATTGGTTACACTTTGGTACCCTCTTTCGGCTCACGTAGAGGGGCTAGAACGACAGTTCCGTGTTTTTCCCCAACGGAGCTATGGCTTCTCCGGAGGGGCTCCATATCGTCTGAATGCCACCAAATCCCATGGTATACCATACCATGTGTGTTTGAGTGTGGAATGTGTCTTGTTTGCCAAGATTCCCTCGCTCGCTGTGTTAGGACTTCACCGTCATCATATTCTCTCTCGCGGGTTCTAGGACTACTTAGAGCCCGAAACTCTCGGATCTGACGGAACTAGGGGAATACTGCCAAGAGGTGAGCCCTATCATTGTCTTGGGTTCTACTTGGGCCTAAAATAACACATCCAAGCAATTGGTTCAATTTTGATACCCCCTTCCGGCTCACGTAGAGGGGCCAGAACGGCAGTTCCGCCTTTCCCCCAACGAGGCTATGGTTTCTCCGGAGGAGGCTCCAGATCGTCTGAATTCCACCAAATCCAATGGTATGCCATACCATGTGTGTTAGAGTGTTTCATGGATCTTAGATTCCCAATACTCCTTTGCTCTCTATGTTAGGGCTTGACCGGCGTCGGATTCTCTCTAGCGGGTTCCAGGACTACTTACAGCCCGAAACTCCCGGATTTTCGGAACTAGGGGAATCTTGCCAATAGGTGGACCGTACAATTTTCTTTGGTGTTCCTTGTGCCTAACCTAACACAACCATGAAATTGGTTCCACTTTGCTACCCCCTTCCAGCTCACGTAGAGGGGCCAGAACGGCAGTTCCGCCTTTTTCCCAAGCGGGGCTATGGTTTCTCCTGAGGGGGCTTCGAATCATTTGAATGCCACCAAATCCCATGGTATGACATACCATGTGTGTTATATAGTTTGTCATGGGTCTTAGATGCCCAAGATTCTCGAGCTCTCTGTGTTAGGGCTTCGCCAACATCGGCTTCTCTTTGGCGTGTTCCAGGACTACTTAGAGACCGAAACTCCCGAAACTGACGGAACTGGGGGAATATTGCCAAGAGATGGGCCCTACCAATTTATTGGGTGTTCCTTCGGCCTAAATTAACACAACCAATAAATTGGTTCCACTTTGCTACCCCCTTCCGGCTCACGTAGAGGGGCCAGAATGATAGCACCGTCTTTTTCCCCGACTGGGCTATATGGTTTCTCCGTAGAGGGGGCCTCGGAGCATCTGAATGCCACCAAATCCCATAGTATGCAATAACATGTGTGTTATAGTGTGTCATCAGTCTTGGATCCCCAATATTCCCTTGCTCTTTGTGTTAGGGTTTCACCGACGTTGGATTCTCCCTCGCGGGTTCTAGGATTACTTAATGAGAGCCCGAAACTCCCGGATCTGAAGGAACTGGGGAATATTTCCAATAGGTGGGCCCTACCATTGTATTGGGTTTTCCTTGTTCCTAGACTAACACAAAAAAAACAATTGGTTACACTTGCTACCCCCTTTCATCTCACGTAGAGGGGCCAGATTGACAGTTCCGCCTTTTTTTTCCAATGGAGCTAAAGTTTCTTGGGAGAGGGGGCTCCGGATCGTCTGAATGCGACCACAACACATGGTATGACATACCATGCGTGTTAGATTGTAGCATTGGTCTTGGATTCCCAAGATTCCCTTGATCTCTGTGTTAGGGCTTCACCGGCGTCAGATTCCCTCTAGCGGGTTCCATGACTAATTAATTAGATCCTGAAACTCCCGGATCTGATGGGACTTGGGGAATCTTTCCAAGAGGTGGGCACTACCATTGTCTTGGGTGTATCTTGGGCCTAACCTAACACAAGCAATTGAAGGGAGTATGCCCGAGAGGAAATAATAAAATGGTTATTATCTTATTCCTTGTTTATGATGAATGTTTATTTCTCATGCTAGAATTGTATTAACCGGAAACGTTGATACATGTGTGTTTAATAAACAAACAATGGTTCCTAGTAAAGCCTCTCTTGTAACTAGCTCGTTGATTAATAAATTATCAAGGTTTCCTGATCATGAACATTGGATGTTGTTAATAACGGGTTCATGTCATTATAAGAATAATGTGATGAACATATACCCAAAGTGAATATAGCAACGCGATCAAGTCATTAAGTTTATATTGTTATATCGAACATACGAAGTAACTTATTCCTTAGACCATGAGATCATGTCAATCACTGATACCGGAAGAGTGCTTTGATCACATCAAACGTCACACCGTAACAGGGTAGTTGAGGATCATGGATCAAGAGTGGGATTTGTCCATCCAAAATGACGAAGAGATATACTCTGGGCCCTCTCGGTGATATCACATCGATACCGCTTGCAAGCACGTGATATGATCACAAGGATGTTATATCATGGGAACGAGAAAAGAGTACTTGTCGGTAACGAGATTGAACAAGGTATGGTTGATACCAATAATCGAATCTCGGACAAGTAAAATATCGCGAGACAAAGGGAATAGTTCACGACGTTGATGGTTCACACATCACAAGAGTCATCGTTGAATATATAGGAGTCATCACGGATCTCCAGATCCCGCTGTTGATTATTTATCGGAGAGGAGTCTTGATCATGTCTATCTTATTCACAAACCGTAGGGTGACACAATTAAGGTTCGATGACGCGTTTGAGAGGATACGGAATATCGAAGAATATTTTGGGCAGCACCGAAATTGTTTCGGGGAAAATTGAAATAGTTCAAGGGGTTTTTCGTCGAATGGTTTTAATAGAATTAACGAATGATTCGAGGTGATATATGCAAATGTTTTCTAATGGAATTAACAAATATAAATAAAGAAATAAAAATGTTTTATTCATTTATTAAAGGAAAACCTTTGGATTTTCCATGTGGGAAATAATGGTAAAATGAGTGGGTGTGAGTGGAGTGTGCACTCACATGATGAGAGAAGAGGTGGGGGCACCACCATGGGCTGGCCGCACCCTCCCCTTGGCTGCCTTCCCTTCCCCTTTAAAAGGAGGGTGAGAGCTCTCCCTCCTCCACACACTTGCCCACCACACTTCCTCTCCACCCGCTGCTCAATTCCATGGTCTCCGGCTTGGCGAAGCCCTGACCGTGCGATTCTTCACCACCACCACGCCGTCGTGCTACTGGAGTTCCGAGGGATCCTCTACTTACGCCTCCCCGCTGGATCGAGGGAACGGAGGTCGTTATCAACCGTACGTGTGACCGATCACAGAGGCACCGCCGGATTGCGGTGCACATCTCCTCGCTTTCGGGATCGGTGTGAGTACGGCTACGCCAACAACGAGATTTGATCTCGTAACGCTTTGTGTCTTTGAGGGTATGTGTTCTCCTTAACCCTCTCTTTGCCCGTTGCAATTCGTCTCCTTGATTAGATCTTGGCATTTCCGGTCTCTCGCGTAGGAATTTTTTTGTTTTCTATGCAACGACCCCTTCAGTGGTATCAGAGCCGGATCTATGCGTAGATATTTTGTACGGGTAGAACACATATGTGTATGTGGGCGTTGATGATCATGTTATTGCCTCCTTGATTATTTTATGATCTTAGTGGCATAGTTGGATGAAGCTTCCCTAGACTAAGTTTACGTGTACTATGTACGCGAGAATTGTCTCACTTGTGGCTGAGGGGGTGTCCGTTTCTCCAACTATAGTTAAGATCTAATCTACGAAGGGTTGTTAAAATTGTGTTTATCAATTTTGTGGTTGATGTTCGTAGGTATGAACGGTTCTATCCTCGAAATCCCTAAGCCACGTAAAATATGCAAAAATAAATTAGAGGCGTCTAACTAATTTTGCTGGGCATGTGATGTGCTATGGTCAATGTTACAAATTTGATTATGAGATGATCTATTTTGTAAATTATTGATATGCCGGAAGGTATCCATATGGTTGTCTTATTATTGATGGACAATCAAGATTGGGGTGCCATGGTACTTGGTACCACGCCGGTGGAATGATGGAGATCATACCATAATGCACATGATGGAGATCAAGTGCAAGGAGGAACATATCATATCACGTTATCCTTACATGTGATGTTTGTGATGTTAATCCTTTTATGCATCTTGTTTTGCTTAGATAGCGGCGGTAGAATTATAAGATGATCCCTCTCACTTAATATCAAGATAATAATGTGTTTTTCCTTAAGTATGCACCGTTAAGAAAGTTCGGCGTTTCGAGACACCACGTGATGATGAGGTGTGACAGACTCAACGTTCGCATACAATGGGTGTTTTCAAGCCTAGCATGTACAGACATGGCTTTGAAACACACACAATACTACAGTTCTACTTGGAGAGCCTAGCATGTACAGACATGGCCTCGGAACACGTAACTGAAAGGTAAAGCATTAGTCATATGGATGATATGATGAACATGTCGATGTTCGCCTTTGAAGCTACATCATCTCACGTGAAGATCGGTTTTGGCGTAGTGAATTTGGTTCGTGTAATCACTAAAGACGACTAAGAGGGATGTTGTTTTTGAGTGGGAGTTCATTTCATAATTTTGAATTAACTTGAACCTATTTATCATGAACAACCAATCAAAGTGAATTCGCACAAGTTGTAGTATTCATTGGTATCCACATAACTACCTTACACTTAGATTGTTAATTGAGATAAAACTGTTATGATCTAGTAAAAATCATTTAAGATTGTTACCGTATTAGTGAAATTTAAAATTGAGTCCTATTGTAGATTTTGTAACGACCGGGGTTCTCCCAAATAGTTTGTTGCTTGTTTGTTTCCTTTCCTGCATGTCATCGCATCTGCATCATTGTGCATTTTAACATTGGTAAAATAATTAAAATTGCATAAAATATTGTTTTCTAAGTTCCTGAAATTAATTTGTGCCCCAAAAATTATTTTACATCAAGCAGTTTCATAAACAAACAAAAACGAAAAAAAAAAC
The DNA here is from genome assembly GCA_028641055.1 of Alopecurus myosuroides. Taxonomy (NCBI): domain Eukaryota; kingdom Viridiplantae; phylum Streptophyta; class Magnoliopsida; order Poales; family Poaceae; genus Alopecurus; species Alopecurus myosuroides. Next base: position 34,127,765 of record CM054062.1, read on the forward strand.
GTTTTGTGGGCATAGCCAGACCCAACCCACCGAACTGGGCCAGCAGCCCAGCTAAGCCCATCCCCACACCCAGACGCACGCATCGCACGGGAAAGGGAGAAATCCTTCGATCCCCTTCCTCACACCAGAAGACCCCAACTCCTCCTATCGAGCGCCGCCAGGGGCAAGCCCATCGCTCCATCCCCTTCCCTCCATCGCTCCTCTCCCCGTCGTTCCTCTTCCTCGTCCAAAAACGAGCGCCGCCGCCGCCCAATCCCCTGGTTCCCCTCGTCCCCCCCACAGCTCGCACGCATCGGAGAATCACACGCCCGAGGGGATTTCGCGCTAGGGTTCCGTGGATCGTGGGCGGCTAGTAGGGTTTCGAGGCGGCGGGCCCATGGCCTCGCCGGCGGAGGAGGATGGGGCGCTCCCGGTCACGGGGGAGGCAGTGACTGCGGGGTTCGCAGAGCTGGGGCGCCAGCTGCACGCGCCTCTACCAGCAGCTCTCGGACCACTTCGTCACGCTCGAGCGCGGGCTCGCGTCCCGCTCTGACGCTATCCGGCACACGCGCCGGGCGGTCGAGGCCCGCACCGGCCGCGTGCTCGACTCCCTCTGCCGCCGCGAGCTCTCCATCGAAGGCTCCGTCTCGCGCGCGCTCCAGCAGCTCGACTCCATCGCCGCAGCCGGCGAGGGGTCGTCCGTCTCAGATGACGCCACGGGCCTCGCCGAGAGCCTCAGGGCGCTCTGCGCCAAAATGGACTCCGCGGCCTTCTTCGGCTTCGTGGCCGCGCGGCGCAAGGAGGCAGACAAGCTGCGCGCGGAGATGCCGCCCGCGCTCAGGTGCTGCGTTGATCCGGCCAAGTTCGTCATGGACGCGGTCGCCGACGTGTTCCCGGTGGACCGCCAGGAGATGAAGAAACCCGCCGACCTGGCCTGGGCCTGCGTACTCATCCTGGAGGCGGCCAAGCCCCCCCCCCCCCCGACGCGCACGCCTTCCTGCAGCACGTGGCCACCTTTGCCGTTGCGGAGAGGGAGGACCGCCCGCTGTACCGAAGGATCGTTGTCAGCTTCTCCTGGCGCCGACAGATGCCGCGACTCGCTCTCGCCCTGGGACTTGACGAAGACATGGCTGATGCCTAATGACGATGACCCTAACAAGTTCCCGTGTCCATGTCCGTCGACAAGATCCGACCACGACAACATGACGCTTGAACGACTACGATGACCATGCATGAACCGCATCGACAAGAACACCCAGACCCCGAAGACCGGAACCTTGACATGATCTTCGCCGGGTCCGCCATGTGTTGGTCGCCATCGTGCGCGCCATGAAGACATGAACCGCCATGATCTCCTACACGGATGTGCTGAGTACCTCGACCACGTCTACTTCCTCTCCGAACCTAGATGAAAAGATCGACGATGACCACCGATGACGTGAACGACTACTTCGGCTACGGAACGAGTACGACTACTTCCTCGACGTCGGCTACTTCCTCTACATCCCGAAGTTTCCGGCGTTGACCCCAGCGATCCTCTTTCCAACGTGCGAACCCAAACCCCAATCATAACCCCTATATGCGTATTTTTCTAAATGCCATCTATTTTATAAATGTCAAATCATTCATGTGTTGCATTGCATTTTGTGGGTGCGGGTAATAGTAATATCATCTAATAATTAAATATGGAATGAGTTGGGATAATTAAATATTGTCCCGGTTCCATTTAAATTGTGTATCTCATCTATATCCTTGTCACTCCATGTTAAACAAAATTTAATCTTGATGGGTAGATAAATAACTCGAACCTCCTAAATTAGATGTTGGGCTTCCGGCTCAATTTCAATTGATTTAATTGCATAAATCATAACTAATTCATTTTAACTCCAAATTTGAAAAGTAAAATATGTTTCCAATCAAAACTTCTCTAAGCTTTCCAAATATAAACTTTGTTTCCTGTTTTGAATAATTAAAATTGGTTAAATAATTTAAATCTTGTTTAAATCATTTAAAATTGCTAAATTAATAACTTGGTCAAACTAAATTCTTTTGAACATATAAAATATGTTTTCCAATCCAAAATTCCATGCTCTTTCCAAATATAACATTTGTTTTCTGTTTTGGATAAATAAAACTAATGCAATTACTTAATGCTTTAATTAAATCATTTAAATGGTGAAATTCATAACTTGCTCAATTAAAATCCAATTTCAACAAATAAAATATGTTTTCCATCCCATTTTTTCATGAACTTTGCAAATATAAACTTTGTTTTCCATTTTGAATAAATTAAATTGCTGAAAACAACTATTTCTTAATTAATGCATTTAAAATTGTCAATTTAATAACTTGCTCATCTAAAATCCAAATTCAACAAATGAAATATGTATTCCATCTAAAATCTTGTGTTCTTTCCAAATATACATTTTGTTATCTGTTTTGAACAATTAAAATGGGTGAAAACAATAAATGTTTGTGTAACTCACTTAAGAAGCCAAATTTCATAACTTAATAAATAAAATTCCAAACTTGGTAAACAACATATCAAACTGAAGCTATTGTTGTTTTCTTGTTGTTTTCATCATCCATGCATCATTCTAATCAACTTTCACATGATGGTTATTTGTAGATCATTTAATTCAACATTAATTCATGGGCTTTTCCATATGCGACCCAAATTGCATATGGGCCCATTTAAATATATTTACCATGTCAACTAGTTCATCTTTGATGCATCCTAAAACTTGTCATGCATCCACATCTTGATCATGCTGGATCTTTTGCCGTAGAAGTAATTGTTGCATCCGGTGTTTGTTCTAGTTCGTTGCTTCTTCGCGGATAGGACGTTGAGATGATGTGAGCAACGACAAGTTCTGCGGATGTACCTCTACTTGCTGGATCTCAGGCAAGTATACTCACTTGCTACCTATGGCTGCCTTTCATCACTTGTTACCGATTCTTCCCGTTGCCTTTATTCTAGCCTTATGATTCGATGCTTGTGTCTCGTTCCTATCATATGTTTACCTTGCAGCCATGATATAGCCTTCCTTCCACTTCCTATTAACTGTTGTTTGTTTACCCTGTTGGCCCTCGTGTCATAGTTGCATGCTTAGTGTTGTTTGCGCTCAAGTCTTGTTGTCCGTCTTATCACATGTTTAGTTGGATAGTTGGGTTTCAACTTAATCAACAACATGTTAATGTTTTGGGTAATATTAAATTGATGATAAGGCACCGGCAGGAGGCCCGACGTGGTTTTGAGGCCTGCTAGTGTCGACCCTAATTAGGAAAAGGGTCGTGTCCATTGATCCATGATGAGCGCACTAACCGCATGTGGGAAGCGAGTATGGGCGCCCCCCGCAATTCTGATTCGATTCGCATCTCGTCCAAATCGCCTCATTTAGTTCGGGTTTTTCCATTTGCCGCATGCATATGCAGGTGCGAACCCTTGGCGCCAGGGTGGAACTTTTGTAGTCGGCATTTAGGAAGACACGTTCTTAGAGTCCTATGAGGGTCCCCTTTTCTTCGTGGGGCTTGATTAGCTGTGCGCTCAACTGCATGGGGTTCTTTGGGCTTGATGCAAAGAAGAGTTGGGTTGTGTTGAGTGCCTCGCTTGGTGGAAGGGCCTTTCCATCTGGCGGGTCATTCTTACGTGTACGGCCAAATTGGTGCATCCCTGCAGGGTTAAATCTTCTCGAGAAGCCGTGTTGTCCGCGGTTATGGATGACTTGGTGAAAGTGCTGGCTAACAAGTACTCAGACAACTTACACCTAACGATGATAACTTGACTAGTAATATAGATTACTTCCACCATGAAAATGAATGTCACCTTAATCAACCATGTGAGTTTCCTTGGGTTGCTTTCTTAGTAGGGCGTAACATTGGATGGGTATTGTTTGGTGAGTACTTATAGTTGGTTCTGATACGCCATCTTATCCCTTTCTTTTAGCCGGATGTTGTAGCGCGTCTCTGTAGTTAGTTAGTGCAGCCCGCTGCCGCTTCTTTGCAATAATACCTTCCTTCCGTTGTACCCAAAGTATTTGTATCTTGTGATGATTGGTTACGCTGGTATCTTGTGAGTATGGGTTATCCACTTGCCAGTACTTAACCGTACTGACCCACGAATTCTTTTCGTGGCTGCATATTCCACATTGCAGTCAACAGGTTTCAAGTCTGACGACGTTAGCTTGGGAATCCCTCCGGCTTGGCCTGGGCAGGGATTGGACGCCATCGGTTATCTTCAGGACTCTTAGTCCAATTTGTATCTTGTCCGTAGTCGGACACTATGTTGTTTCTTCCGCTGTTATTTGGATCTTTGTATTGTATCAGTTGTATCCTTGACTCGTTTGAGTCGTCTTGTATATATCTCCCCTGTTGTTGTTGTGGATTATTCGTGAACTGTTGTAATGTTATCACAAGTGTCAACCTAGAATCGGTTATTATGTGGATTTTGGCGGAAATGCTGAAATATGCATAGTGCCCGATCTCGGGGCGTCACAAATGGTATCAGAGCATAGTTTCCGATTCCCGATATTGTTTCGATACGAATGGTTATCGAAGCAACGGGTCCGCAAAGCCTGTAGGATAACCTCGCTAACGGTCGTTGTTTTTAGAGTGTCAAAACTAATTGTGCAAAACCTGTTTTGGAAACATCTCAATAGGATTCTTGTTTTCTCCTTATCTCTATTCTATTTCTCCTCTCATCTTATTTGTTTTGGAGTCTCTCTCCCTCTCAATCTTTCCAAGTTTTAGGATCCTACGTGGGTGGACGTTTTCTGAGCCTTTAACCTAATAGGTTCGATCATCGGAAGATTCCTGGTGGAAGAACATCATCGTCACTCCGAGCAAGAATCTCTTGTTAGTGGTGTCGAGAAGCCCTTGTTAGTGGTGTCGAGGAGATCAACTGGAAGCCTGAAGAATCGTTAGTCGAACTTCTTCTCCCTCCCGGGCTAGTGGGTGGATTGCGAGGGCGCAATCCCTTGTTAGTGGTGTCGTCTGTCACGACCGGGGTTCTCCCAAATAGTTTGTTGTCTGTTTGTTTCCTTTCCTGCATGTCATCGCATCTGCATCATTGTGCATTTTAACATTGGTAAAATAATTAAAATTGCATAAAATATTGTTTTCTAAGTTCCTGAAATTAATTTGTGCACCAAAAATTATTTTACATCAAGCAGTTTCATAAACAAACAAAAACGAAAAAAAAACATTTTGTGGGCATAGCCAGACCCAACCCACCGAACTGGGCCAGCAGCCCAGCTAAGCCCATCCCCACACCCAGACGCACGCATCGCACGGGAAAGGGAGAAATCCCTCGATCCCCTTCCTCACACCAGAAGACCCCAACTCCTCCTATCGAGCGCCGCCAGGGGCAAGCCCATCGCTCCATCCCCTTCCCTCTATCGCTCCTCTCCCCGTCGTTCCTCTTCCTCGTGCAGAAACGAGCGCCGCCGCCGCCCAATCCCCTGGTTCCCCTCGTCCCCCCCCACAGCTCGCACGCATCGGAGAATCACACGCCCGAGGGGATTTCGCGCTAGGGTTCCGTGGATCGTTGGCGGCTAGTAGGGTTTCGAGGCGGCGGGCCCATGGCCTCGCCGGCGGAGGAGGATGGGGCGCTCCCGGTCACGGGGGAGGCAGTGACTGCGGGGTTCGCAGAGCTGGGGCGCCAGCTGCACGCGCCTCTACCAGCAGCTCTCGGACCACTTCGACACGCTCGAGCGCGGGCTCGCGTCCCGCTCTGACGCTATCCGGCACACGCGCCGGGCGGCCGAGGCCCGCACCGGCCGCGTGCTCGACTCCCTCTGCCGCCGCGAGCTCTCCATCGAAGGCTCTGTCTCGCGCGCGCTCCAGCAGCTCGACTCCATCGCCGCAGCCGGCGAGGGGTCGTCCGTCGCAGATGACGCCGCGGGCCTCGCCGAGAGCCTCAGGGCGCTCTGCGCCAAAATGGACTCCGCGGCCTTCTTTGGCTTCGTGGCCGCGCGGCGCAAGGAGGCCGACAAGCTGCGCGTGGAGATGCCGCCCGCGCTCAGGTGCTGCGGTGATCCGGCCAAGTTCGTCATGGACGCGGTCGCCGACGTGTTCCCGGTGGACCGCCGGGAGATGAAGAACCCCGCCGACCTGGCCTGGGCCTGCGTACTCATCCTGGAGGCGGCCAAGCCCCCCCCCCCCCCCGACGCGCACGCCTTCCTGCAGCACGTGGCCACCTTTGCCGTTGCGGAGAGGGAGGACCGCCCGCTGTACCGAAGGATCGTTGTCAGCTTCTCCTGGCGCCGACAGATGCCGCGACTCGCTCTCGCCCTGGGACTTGACGAAGACATGGCTGATGCCTAATGACGATGACCCTAACAAGTTCCCGTGTCCATGTCCGTCGACAAGATCCGACCACGACAACATGACGCTTGAACGACTACGATGACCATGCATGAACCGCATCGACAAGAACACCCAGACCCCGAAGACCGGAACCTTGACATGATCTTCGCCGGGTCCGCCATGTGTTGGTCGCCATCGTGCGCGCCATGAAGACATGAACCGCCATGATCTCCTACACGGATGTGCTGAGTACCTCGACCACGTCTACTTCCTCTCTGAACCTAGATGAAAAGATCGACGATGACCACCGATGACGTGAAAGACTACTTCGGCTACGGAACGAGTACGACTACTTCCTCGACGTCGGCTACTTCCTCTACATCCCGAAGTTTCCGGCGTTGACCCCGGCGATCCTCTTTCCAACGTGCGAACCCAAACCCCAATCATAACCCCTATATGCGTATTTTTCTAAATGCCATCTATTTTATAAATGTCAAATCATTCATGTGTTGCATTGCATTTTGTGGGTGCGGGTAATAGTAATATCATCTAATAATTAAATATGGAATGAGTTGGGATAATTAAATATTGTCCCGGTTCCATTTAAATTGTGTATCTCATCTATATCCTTGTCACTCCATGTTAAACAAAATTTAATCTTGACGGGTAGATAAATAACTCGAACCTCCTAAATTAGATGTTGGGCTTCCGGCTCAATTTAAATTGATTTAATTGCATAAATCATAACTATTTCATTTTAACTCCAAATTTTAAAAGTAAAATATGTTTCCAATCAAAAATTCTCTAAGCTTTCCAAATATAAACTTTGTTTCCTGTTTTGAATAATTAAAATTGGTTAAATAATTTAAATCTTGTTTAAATCATTTAAAATTGCTAAATTAATAACTTGGTCAAACTAAATTCTTTTGAACATATAAAATATGTTTTCCAATCCAAAATTCCATGCTCTTTCCAAATATAACATTTGTTTTCTGTTTTGGATAAATAAAACTAATGCAATTACTTAATGCTTTAATTAAATCATTTAAATGGTGAAATTCATAACTTGCTCAATTAAAATCCAATTTCAACAAATAAAATATGTTTTCCATCCCATTTTTCATGAACTTTGCAAATATAAACTTTGTTTTCCATTTTGAATAAATTAAATTGCTGAAAACAACTATTTCTTAATTAATGCATTTAAAATTGTCAATTTAATAACTTGCTCATCTAAAATCCAAATTCAACAAATGAAATATGTATTCCATCTAAAATCTTGTGTTCTTTCCAAATATACATTTTGTTATCTGTTTTGAACAATTAAAATGGGTGAAAACAATAAATGTTTGTGTAACTCACTTAAGAAGCCAAATTTCATAACTTAATAAATAAAATTCCAAACTTGGTAAACAACATATCAAACTGAAGATATTGTTGTTTTCTTATTGTTTTCATCATCCATGCATCATTCTAATCAACTTTCACATGATGGTTATTTGTAGATCATTTAATTCACATTAATTCATGGGCTTTTCCATATGCAACCCAAATTGCATATGGGCCCATTTAAATATGTTTACCATGTCAACTAGTTCATATTTGATGCATCCTAAAACTTGTCATGCATCCACATCTTGATCATGCTGGATCTTTTGCCGTAGAAGTAATTGTTGCATCCGGTGTTTGTTATAGTTCGTTGCTTCTTCGCGGATAGGACGTTGAGATTATGTGAGCAACGACAAGTTCTGCGGATGTACCTCTACTTGCTGGATCTCAGGCAAGTATACTCACTTGCTACCTATGGCTGCCTTTCATCACTTGTTACCGATTCTTCCCGTTGCCTTTATTCTAGCCTTATGATTCGATGCTTGTGTCTCGTTCCTATCATATGTTTACCTTGCAGCCATGATATAGCGTTCCTTCCACTTCCTATTAACTGTTGTTTGTTTACCCTATTGGCCCTCGTGTCGTAGTTGCATGCTTAGTGTTGTTTGCGCTCAAGTCTTGTTGTTCGTCTTATCACCTGTTTAGTTGGATAGTTGGGTTTCAACTTAATCAACAACATGTTAATGTTTTGGGTAATATTAAATTGATGATAAGGCACCGGCAGGAGGCCCGGCGTGGTTTTGAGGCCTGCTAGTGTCGACCCTAATTAGGAAAAGGGTCTTGTCCATTGATCCATGATGAGCGCACTAACCGCATGTGGGAAGCGAGTATGGGCGCCCCCCGCAATTCTGATTCGATTCGCATCTCGTCCAAATCGCCTCATTTAGTTCGGGTTTTTCCATTTGCCGCATGCATATGCAGGTGCAAACCCTTGGAGCCAGGGTGGAACTTTTGTAGTCGGCATTTAGGGAGACACGTTCTTAGAGTGCTATGAGGGTCCCCTTTTCTTCGTGGGGCTTGATTAGCCGTGCGCTCAACTGCACGGGGTTCTTTGGGCTTGATGCAAAGAAGAGTTGGGTTGTGTTGAGTGCCTCGCTTGGTGGAAGGGCCTTTCCATCTGGCGGGTCATTCTTACGTGTACGGCCAAATTGGTGCATCCCTGCAGGATTAAATCTTCTCGAGAAGCCGTGTTGTCCGCGGTTATGGATGACTTGGTGAAAGTGCTGGCTAACAAGTACTCAGACAACTTACACCTAACGATGATAACTTGACTAAAAATATAGATTACTTCCACCATGAAAATGAATGTCACCTTAATCAACCGTGTGAGTTTCCTTGGGTTGCTTCCTTAGTAGGGGGTAACATTGGATGGGTATTGTTTGGTGAGTACTTATAGTTGGTTCTGATACGCCATCTTATCCCTTTCTTTTAGCCGGACGTTGTAGCGCGTCTCTGTAGTTAGTTAGTGCAGCCCGCTGCCGCTTCTTTGCAATAATCCCTTCCTTCCGTTGTACCCAAAGTATTTGTATCTTGTGATGATTGGTTATGCTGGTATCTTGTGAGTATGGGTTATCCACTTGCCAGTACTTAACCGTACTGACCCACGAATTCTTTTCGTGGCTGCATATTCCACATTGCAGTCAACAGGTTTGAAGTCTGACGACGTTAGCTTGGGAATCCCTCCGGCTTGGCCTGGGCAGGGATTGGACGCCATCGGTTATCTTCAGGACTCTTAGTCCAATTTGTATCTTGTCCATAGTCGGACACTATGTTGTTTCTTCCGCTGTTATTTGGATCTTTGTATTGTATCAGTTGTATCCTTGACTCGTTTGAGTCGTCTTGTATATATCTCCCCTGTTGTTGTTGTGGATTATTCGTAAACTGTTGTAATGTTATCACAAGTGTCAACCTGGAATCGGTTATTATGTGGATTTTGGCGGAAATGCTGAAATCTGCATAGTGCCCGATCTCGGGGCGTCACAGATTTTTGGTATTTCCTACCTAGCTCCATATGATTAATGATTGATTTATCTAGAGAGCAACCAATTCCTACTTAGAATCCAAAGTCATGGTTGCTTCCATATTACTTTATCTTCAAAAGAATGTTTTGTTGATCAAGGTGATTTAGGAACTGAAAAGAGTTGTTTTCAGAAACAATCAAGTGAAAGATATATTGATATCTAGAAACTTATTTGTGGCAACATGACTGAGTATAATTTAGCGTGACAATGTTTGCTTATATTATTTGAATATATGCAATGATTGAAGACGCTAGGCATTTGAATATTCCAAGAAGTTGGGCGCTAAAAAATATCCTCTAAATTCCTTCCTTCGAGCTATAGTAGCTTAATCATAAAATTGTTATGATGGGATGGATTAAAAGTATGCGTAAAGTCGTTTACCTTACTTGGAGATTTCTAAGAGTGGAATATAGAAGAATACTATTAATATGATGATATTAGTAGAACAATCAAACTAATAGTATGACTCAATGGGTGATAGTATATGACTAACACGCCAAAGAAAATGAGCTAGTACGACTAGCATTGTTTCATGTTGAATGATTCGTCTATAAGGGAAAGGGAATATTGAAAGTAGAATTACAAAAGGATATATGGCAGAAAAAGAAGATAACTGGAAAAAGTCCAGCTGAGGAGTATATGCTTGATATACAAGTTATAGATGTATTACTAGTTAACAAAGTATATTTGGGTATTTTGATACCACATTGGTTGGTATGAGTTGTCATACAAAGCAACGCAATGCAAGAAATACAAGGGCCTAAAAGAAACTAGTAATAGATGTGGAATCGATTATGACAAGAACAGAAATAAAGTGTTATTGTGTTCATTGTCGTATCGAACCAAACATTCAAGATTTATTTTAAGAACTTAATAAGTTGTTATTTTGTTTTAGTATTTTTTGAGAACAAATGAGACTGTTCAAACTATGACCATATTCCATAATTGATGGATATCTATACCTACTAATAAAAGCACTAAGGCTTCTTGCCAATTTTTCGTCCGTTTTATCATTGCCCCTATTTGTCGTCAATATTACGGCAACTGCCACCGCTTAAGTAAATAAAACGATTCCTCCGCGATCCAATATGTACGTGAACGGAACTTGGAACTTCCCAAACAAATTCGAACCAAACTCTAATGCTGAATCGAATAAAAATCGCCCTATATAAATTCCCTCCCGTCTGTGCAGGATTCCCAAACAAATCTTAAAAAATCCCTAGCAAATCGATGGTATTAACTCGCCGCGGGATGCTGGCGGCGGCCATTGGCGGCGCTTGGAGCGGGCGAGCTAGAGAGCACATGAGAGATCGGAGACAGCAAGGAACCGGTGGAGTAGGACATGGACGAGCGCAACGGAAAACTGAGTTGGAGAATACGAGCACGCGACGACGCTACAGGGCATGAGAGGACGCTAAAATTGGGGAAAGAGGATAGGTCGACGAAAGGAGGAAGGGCCATGGCCGGGGGCTTCCTTTGCTCGGTCGGCCTACGCGCCACTGAAAGGAGCGCATCGCTTGGATCTGGAGGCCCTCCAGGCCCGTCCGCTCTGTGTTCTAACGAAGCAACAGCCAGAAACCTGACCGCCTCCTTGCCGATGCATCTCCTTGCCGAAAAGGGGACCCGCCTCCCGTGATTGTGATGCGGCTGTGCTGCTCGAGCACGAAAATGCCTCACCAGTGGCGGTCTCTCTGCGTGCTACCGGCGCTGCCGTTTGACGTGGTCCAGGTGGAAGTGCTTCCCATCCATGTCCGGCGCATCTCGAACTGCCGCTGGAGCCTGGAGGTGTCGACCCGAACAGCCGGGTCTTCACGGGAACACGGCGGCGCCTTAAGAGCTATCTAGCTGTTGCTCTTTATTCGATTGATTGACCAGGGCAGCAGATTGGATCAAGGCCTCGGTAGCGACCTCACCGGTACCCGCCGCCGTCGCCTGGATTGGCTCGCCGTTGCCTGGAATTGCCTCTCCACCGTGTGCACTCTCTCTCTCTCACGCCTGGAGTCCCCTCGGCCACTGCCAGCTGGGTGAGTCCCTTCTTGATACATGCATTCTCTGCTTCGGTTCTCATGTGTGTCAGTGTTTGCTGCTGTGCTGCGTGATCCTGCTTGCTTCTGATTATAAATATTGATTATTGTAGTCGTAAGGAAGGTGTCATGCATATTCATTTATCTTATTGCTGGCGGATACAATAGTGTGCTCTTGATGAGATCAATTATGGTGTGTAGCGTATGAAGAGACAATAACAATGATAATTGTTTCATATCTCAAAGAAAAATCAATGTATATTATGGCTTGGTTATCAGTAACTATATATTGTGACTGAATATATATCATATGTATTGGAATTAAATTGAAAGGATCAATTTGCTCTAAATTTAATTTGGAAAATTGTTGCCCACAAGTAACATCCAAAAATATTACTATGACCCGCAAAATAAAAATTTAGCACAACATAAAATTTTGATTTAATATTATCCACAAAACGAATTCTGGGTGAAAACCTTTGACCGGAAAAAATTATAACCAATTATTGCAATACATCATGCCATTTTGCATTTTGGCCTCTCGGCGGTGACCGGTGAGGTTCCTATGACCAAGAAGGAAAAAAACTCTAGCTAACCCATGCATGTGCCAACCACCGCCGATATATGATTGGACCCCAGATGAACTGTCTTGCTCCTCACACCACGGCCTGGTTGCGGAACGCCGCCACCTCGGCTCCATCTTGGTCCACGTTGCCGCTTCTACATTTACCTTCACGTCGTCCCGCCTTCCGTTGATGCCATGACCTACAGCCGTCACCTGCACATTAGACATTGTTCCTCCAACACCTCGCCGTTCGATCTCCGCCCTATCACCGTCCCCTCTCTCCTTGGGTCTAGCGAAACCTTAACACACGTATGTGTGGCGTTTCTCCGTCATCGCTGCCTCCGGTTGAGTTTTGGACGTGTCGCTGCTACCCTTAGCCCTGAGAATGTGGCCTGGACGCAACGACGACCGTGTTGGCCAGGATCTCTAGCGGACCATGCTTCAGCATGGCCATGCTTGTTGTCGCACCTGTACTCGTGCATGTGTTTTTTCTTTGCGAACCGTAGCAACGCACGGGCATTTTTGCTAGTGTTAATATAAATCATGTTGGTAAAGTCTATAAGACTAAATGCTAAACGTTGCAAGACGTAAAAGAGTTTCACTTAAATTGTGACACCACCATTTTAGTTCATATCGGAAAGGAAAACATGAAGGAACTCCATATTGATGGACTTCCGGAGTCATTTTGTTTTGAATAAATTGACGCTTGTGAGACCTCTTCCAAAAGATGACTAAAATTCCGTTCATAGGACAAAGTAGAATGGACGACTATTTAGTGGAGATTATACATATTGATGTATATAGTCCATTATGTGTAGTCATGTATGGTGGATTAATTTTTCCTTCATAAAATTCTGTCGTTGATTTGAGTAGATATGTGAGTATATCTATTTAAAGAGAACGGAGTTTGACATTTTGAATTGGTTCAAATGGTTGTTAATATGAAGTAAAAATCATTGCACAAGATAATCATGTATTTATGATTGGATCATAAAGGATAAAGTTTGAGTTACAAGTTTAGCAAAACATCCGAGGAGTTGCAGAATTGTTCTACAACTTATAGTCGAATACCCTACTTTAGTTTGGAGTATTCAAGAAACAAAATCATACCTTGTTGGACATGGTAAGATTAACAAAATTGCCATTATAATGTTGTAGTTTATACATTAGTGACAACCGCTTTTCCACTGAAAAAAGCACCATCATGATCCGTTGAAATTGACAACATATAAGATATGGTTTGGGTAGTGACCCGAATTGTCATTTTCTTAAGTTTTGGTATGCATAGCATGTGTAAAATGTTTACAAACCAAAATAGCATAAATATATGTTTATAAGGTTATCCCAAATAAAACATTGGGTATTTCTCCTATCACCGAACCAAAAGACAAATGTTGTTTGTCAGAAAGGGTTGATTTCTCTAGAAAGTAGTTCTTGCGAAACAAGTGAGTGGGAGGACAGTATAAACTCAGCGAGATTAGAGAATCTTTTTCATCATGTCAAGAGTAGCGTAGCACTGGAAGTTGTTCCGGGGTTTCCTATTTTGACTAAGTAGAAGACACTACAAATGTTGTATATATTTTGAATGAGTTTGCAAACTGAACCACAAAAGGCCTAAAAACTTTGTACTTAGACCAACTTATGGTTTAAGAGTAAAGTGTTGTTTTGACAACAAAGGACCTGGACCTTATAAAGGAAGCAAATGATGGGCCCTGACTTCGTAAAATTGACTATGAGTCATTATATCCGCCATAGTATCCTTATTTGAATATCAAGTATGTGACTTGGTAGTCCTTTCGATAGGCATGATGCCTAACGATAACAAAAGGGTCTACATAGCGACAAAGACATGGATTTTTCCATCCTTTGAAAGTTGCACTTATCGAAAAGTTGTTTTTGACGAAGTTCAAAGAGTTGACTACTAAAAGATTTTGATCTTCCGTAGTGATGCTTTAGTCTTTGCGGATAGTTCTAGCAAAAGTTACATATTATGATATGGCAGTTGAATAACAAAACCAACTCTCCTCTCGAGGAAGTTTGATCAAAGATGTGTACTTGACACAGTCTGAGAGTTTTGTAAAATTCAAAAGGTTGCTAGAAAGGTATGCACACTTCAATGGTTGAAGTGAGCATAACGGAGTTGAAATCTTTACCTTAATGAAGTTATCAAAAGAGTTTGATTCCTTCATGAACGATAAAGATGCTTGTAGAGTTACCAGAAATTAAGTGGGAGCGCTATGACATATTTCCAATACTTTATGTAGATGACATATGGTTGATTAGAAAATATGTATTTTAAATTAACACGGTTAAGATTTTCATAATTATAAAAGGCTTAGAAGATATTGGGCATCGATATCTATAAAAGATGGATTGAAGCGCCTGATATGATTGAAGCCAAATTACATAGATGAAATATTGAAGTAATTCAATATCGAAATGACAAGAAGGAGTTCTTGTCACATGGAAAATAATTGAGCAAGATTCAAGTTTTTTGACACATGATGAGCATCATTGAAATTGAGATTTCTAAGTCATGTTTCCATGCTATGTACACAACCATATAAGTCCTATGCTATAAAAAGTTATAGCAGGATAATTCATATGATGATTAGAAAATTTTGGGAGAGATCCTTGTGTCATTTTAGAAATGATAAGGATATGTTTTCCTATGTAGTAATGACAAAATGTTAGTTGTAATATGTTACACTAATAGTCTTGTCATATATTCAAATAAAATTATCTCAATTAAAATACGTGATGAAGGGTAGCACAATAGGCTGGAAGAAAGTTCCATGCTGGATTTGAAAGAGTTTCAAAATTAAAATATTGTGACAGATACTACAACAAAGGCTAAAGTATATCGTTGTGTTGACAACTGATAATAAGCGTATTTTGTGTCAAGGAGTTCTTCACTGGAACTTGGTGAATTTCCAAGAATACTGACACTATGAAGCTACATTTTCACAATGTTAGTAACATTAGTTTAAGCTGAGGAATTACGGTATCACCGGAACTTGGTGAATTTCCAAGAATTCTAACACTATGAAGCTACATTTTCGAAATGTTAGTGACATTGGTTTAAGCTGAGGAATTAAGGTTTCACCGACTGACCATATATATACAAAGCCATCTCATTAGAGAATGAGTGATGCCTGTAGATGCAAAGAACATGCAAATACAATAGGACCTGAATAGTTCAGATCTTTTTGATGATGTTTACCATATGCGAAGCATGGTAATAACACTTGAACGCCATATGTGTTAAGTGCTTACAGACTAGATTATTGACTCTAGTGCAAGTGGGAGACTGACGGGAATATGCCCGAGAGGCAATAATAAAATGGTTATTATCTTATTCCTTGTTTATGATGAATGTTTATTTCTCATGCTATAATTGTATTAACCGGAAACGTTGATACATGTGTGTTTAAAAAACAAACAATGGTTCCTAGTAAAGCCTCTCTTTTAACTAGCTCGTTGATTAATATATGATCAAGGTTTCCTGATCATGAACATTGGATGTTGTTAATAACGGGATCATGTCATTAGAAGAATGATGTGATGAACATATACCCGAAGTGAATATAGCAAGGCGATCAAGTCATTAAGTTTACATTGTTATATCAAACATACGAAGTAACTTATTCCTTAGACCATGAGATCATGTCAATCACTGATACCGGAAGGGTGCTTTGATGTCATCAAACGTCACACTGTAACAGGGTGACTATAAAGGTGCCGTTAGGTATTTGGAAAGTATTAGTTGAGGATCATGGATCAAGAGTGGTACTTGTCCATCCAAAATTACGGAGAGATATACTCTGGGCCCTCTCGGTGATATCACATCGATACCGGTTGCAAGCACGTGATATGATCACAAGGATGTTATGTCATGGGAATGAGAAAATAGTACTTTTCGGTAACGAGATTCAACAAGGTATGGTTGATATCAATGATCGAATATCGGACAAGTAAAATATCGCGAGACAAAGGGAATAGTTCACAACGTTGTTGGTTCACACGATCACGAGAGTCATCGTTGAATATATAGGAGTCATCACGGATCTCCAGATCCCGCTATTGATTATTGATCGGAGAGGAGTCTTGATCATGTCTATCTTATTTACGAACCGTAGGGTGACGCACTTAAGGTTCAATGACGCGTTTGAGAGGATACGGAATATCGAAGAATATTTTGGGCAGCACCGAAATTGTTTCGGGGAAAATTGAAATAGTTCAAGGGGTTTTTCGTCGTATGGTTGTTAATAGAATTAACGAATGATTCGAGGTGCTATATGCAAATGTTTGTTAATGGAATTAACAAATATAAATAAAGAAATAAAAATGTTTTATTTATTTATTAAAGGAAAACCTTTGGATTTTCCAAGTGGGAAATAATGGGAAAATGAGTGGGTGTGAGTGGAGTGTCCACTCACATGACGAGGGAAGAGGTGGGGGCACCACCAAGGGCTGGCCGCACCCACCCCTTGGCTGCCTTCCCTTCCCCTATAAAAGGACGATGAGAGCTCTCCCTCCTCCACACACTTGCCTACCTCACTTCCGCTCCACCCGCTGCTCAATTCCATGGTCTCCGGCTTGGCGAAGCCCTAACCGTGGGATTCTTCACCACCACCACGCCATCGTGCTTCTGGAGTTCCGAGGGATCCTCTACTTCCGCCTCCCCGCTGGATCGAAGGAACGGAGGTCGTCATCAACCGTACGTGTGACCGATCATGGAGGCACCACCGGATTGCGGTGCACATCGTCTCGCTTTCGGGATCGGTTTGAGTATGACTATGACAACAACGAGATTTGATCTCATAACGCTTTGTGTCTTCGAGGGTATGTGTTCTCCTTAGCCCTCTCTTTACCCGTTGCAATTTTTCTCCTAGATTAGATCTTGGCCTTTCGGGTGTCTCTCGCGTAGGAATTTTTTTGTTTTCTATGCAACGACCCCTTCAGCAATAACTTGGTTCCATTTTTCTACCCCCTTCCGGCTCTCGTATAAAGGGCCAGAACGGCAATTCCATCTTTTTCCCCGGCGGGGCTATGGTTTCTCGGAAGAGGGGGCTCCGGATCGTCTGAATGCCACCTAATACCATGGTATACCATAAAGTGTGTGTTAGAGTGTGTCATGTATCTTGGATTCCCAATATTCCCTCGCTATCTGTGTTAGGACTTCACCGATGTCAGATTCTCTCTCGCGGGTTCCAAGACTACTTAGATCCCGAAACTCCCGTATCTGACGGAACTAGGGGAATCCTGCCAAGAGGTGAGCCCTACCATTGTCTTGGGTGTTCCTTGGGCCTAACCTAACACAGCCAATCAATTGTTTCCACTTTGCTACCCCCTTCCGGCTCACGCAGAGGGGCCACAACGATAGTACCGTTTTTCCCCAGCGGTGTTATGGCTTCCCCGGAGAGGGGGCTCCGAATCGCATGAATGCCACCAAATCCCATTGTATTCCATATACTATGTGTGTTAGAGTGTGTAATGGGTATTGGATGCACAAGGTTCCCGCGCTCTTTGTGTTAGGGCTTCACCGGCGTCGGATTCTCTCCGCGGGTTCTAGGATTACTTAATGAGAGCCTGAAACTCCTGGATCCGACATGACTGGGGGAATGTTTCCAAGAGGTGGTCCCTACCATTGTCTTGGGTGTTCCTTGTTCCTAACCTAACACAACCAGGAAATTAGTTCCACTTTGCTACCCTCTTCCGGCTCGCATAGAGGGGCCAGAACAACAATTCTGTCTTTTTCCCCGGCGGGGCTATGGTTTCTCCGAAGAGGGGGCTCCGGAGCGTCTGAATGCAACCAAATTCATAGTATGCAATACCATGTGTGTTAGAGTGTGGCATGGATCTTGGATACCCAAGATTCCCTCGATCTTTGTGTTAGGGTTTCACCGGCGTTGGATTCTCTCTGGCGGGTTCGAGGATTACTTAATGGGAGCCCGAAACTCCCTGATCTAAAGGAACTGGGGGAATCTTTCCAATAGGTAGTCTCTACCATTGTCTTGGGTGTTCCTTGGTCCTAATATAACGCACCCAAGCAATTGGTTCCACTTTTCTACCGCCTTTCGGCTCACGTAGAGGGGCCAAAACGATAGTTCTGTCTTTTTCCCCAACGGAGCAATGGTTTCTACGGAGAGGGGGCTCCGGATCGTATGAATGCCACAATCCCATGGTATGAAATACCATGTGTGTTAGAGTGTTTCATGGGTCTTGGATTCCCAATAATCCCTCGCTCTCTGTGTTAGAGCTTCATCATCTCGGATTCTCTCTAGCGGGTTCCAGGACTACTTAGAGCCCGCGAAACTCCCGGATTTGACGGAACTAGGGGAATCTTTCTAAGAGGTGGACGCTACCATTTTATTTTGTGTTCCTTGGTACTAACATAACACAACCAAGAAATTGCTTCCACTTTGCTACCCACTTCTGGCTCACGTAGAGGTGCCAGAACGGCAGTTCCGCCTTTTCCCCAACGAGGCTATGGTTTCTCCTCAGGGGGCTCCGGATCGTATGAATTCCACCAAATCCCATGGTATGAAATACCATGTGTGTTATAGTGTGTCATGGGTCTTGGATGAAGATTCCCCAGCTCTCTCTGTTAGGGCTTCACCGGTGTCGAATTCTCTCTGGCGTGTTTCAGGACTACTTAGAGCCTGAAACTCCCGGATCTGACGGAACTGGGGGAATCTTGCAAGGAGGTGGGCCCTACCAATGTCTTGGGTGTTCCTTGGGCCTAAAGTAACACTACCAAGAAATTGTTTCCACCTTTCTAACCCCTTCTGTCTCACGTAGAGGGGCCAGAACGATAGTTCCGTCTTTTTCCCCTACGGGGATATGGTTTACCCGTAGAGGGGGCTCCAGATCGTCTAAATGCCACCAAATCCCATTGTATACCATACCATGTGTGTTAGAGTGTGGAATGGGTCTTGTATGCACAAGATTCCCGCGCTCTCTGTGTTAGGGCTTCACCGGCGTCAGATTCTCTCTACGGGTTCCACGACTACTTAATGAGAGCCTAAAACTCCCGGAGCTATGGTTTCTCCGGAGGGGGGCTCCGCATCGTATGAATGCCACCAAATACCATTTTATGCCATACCATGTGTGCTATAGTGTATCATGGGTATTGTATTCCCAAGATTCCCTCTCTCTTTGTGTTAGGGTTTCACCGGTGTCGGATTCTCTCTCGCGGGTTCCAGGAGTACGTAATGAGAGCCCAAAACTCTCGGCTATGACGGAACTAGGGGAATCTTCCCACGAGGTGGGTCATACCATTGTCTTGGATGTTCATTGGTCCTAAAATAACATAACCAAGCAATTGGTTAGACTTTTCTACCCTCTTTCGACTCACGTAGAGGGGCCAGAATGACCGTTCCATCCTTTTCCCCAGCGGAGCTATGGTTTCTCTGGAGCGGGGCTCCGGATTGTCTGAATGCCACCAAATACCATTGTATGCCATACCATGTGTGCTATAGTGGGTCATGGGTCTTGTATTCCCATGATTCCCTCGCTCTCTGTGTTAGGGTTTCACCGGCGTCAGATTCTCTCTCGCGGGTTCCAGGATTACTTAATGAGAGCCAGAAACTCTCGGGTGTGACGACACTTGGGGAATCTTGCCAATAGGTGGGCCCCTCCATTGTATTGGGTGTTTATTGGGCCTATACTAAGAAAACCAAGCAATTGGTTCCACTTTGCTACCCCCTTCCGGCTCACGTAGAGGGGCCAGAACGACAGTTCCGCCTTTTTCCCGAACGGGGTTAGGGTTTCTCCGGAGAGGGGATCCAGAGTGTTGCCACCATATATAGCACATGGTGGAATAATATTACCTCACTCTCTGTGTTAGGGCTTCAACGACATCGTATTCTCTTCGGCGGGTTCCAGGACTACTTAGAGCCCGACTTCTCTCTCTGTGTTTCTCTCTCGAATTTACATGCACTATTGGCCCGAAACTCCCGGAACGGAGAAATGGGAGGGAATCTTGTGAAGAGTTGGATCATTCCAGTGTCTTGGGACTTCCTAGTGTCCACCCTAACACATACAAGAAAGTGGATAACCATTTATGAAAAGGCACGATATTACTAAATAATCAACACAGTTCAGATAAGCTTGGTTTTCAAAAAATTGAATCTGCATTTTGTCTTTAATTTTTTTGGGAAATTGTTTTTATTCTGTCAGATCAAATAGATGGATTACTTTCTGGTTATGTTATTATTAATCTGTATTAATTGTTTTTCTTTCCATTTCAAATTACTTTCCTTCTCTTTTGTGAAATGTTTTCGGCCAGTGGCGTCAGGACGACCCTTTATTGCGCGGGAGACGTGGCGTCAACCCCTTCTGGAAGGTGCTCCCTTATTTCTCTCACCTCTCCCTCTGTCTCTTCTAATCATATCACTCTCTCAATCTCTCTCACCGCCTTCCTGAGATTCCCCTCTCTCCGTTGGCGGGTTTTCTTCCGTCGGGACATCGACAGCACCGCGGCGACCATCTTCGGCGGGATACGAAGGCCAAGCATCCTCTTTCTCTCTGGGTAGGCAGGATCTTCATCGGATTTTTTGATATCACCGCTTGCATTGTCCCGTCCTCTTTGAGGGCTTTGGCAATGGCGGTAAGATGATATCTAACCCTATTATCCCTTGTATGTATCGTAGATCTGTAGATTGAGCTCGATATTTTTGCGTAGCACGACATGCACGGTATATCTACATGTTTTTACCGTTCATTCTACGTCTCTGCTTCGCTTTTTCTCCCGTAGACGTGTTTTTTTCTATGGCTTAAGTTTGGGATATCCGGCACTCTTAGTTCATCTATTTCCACCATGATTTCTATAGGTTATGGTTTAATTCCGTACCCGATTTGGGAGCTTCAGTTAGATTAGGCTTAGATTTGCGGTTTTTTGGGTTCAAGGCTTAGATTTGGTATTTTTGCAAGGTTAGTTCAATTTTGGCTAATGATTAACACTTTGGCTAATGATTTACCGAGGCTAGGTGCTAGGAGTGACTCTACTTGTTGTACTTAGAAATTCTGAGGCCAGATTCATTTTTCTGTGCATTTTCCGTTGTTCCACCTGTTTTTCTTTTGTGTATCCTAATTTATCAACATGATGAATGTCCTTAGAGTATATGTCGATGATTAAACTAGGCCATGCTAAAGAAAAATAGAGTGTCTATAATACCTTGTAGATTATACAATTTTAGTATTTTTATTCGTACATGCTATTATAAGCACTCTTTTGGCCTTGGTTTGCATGGCAATGATATATGAGGCTCGTATTACATTTGTTTCCCTTTTCCACTTTTCTTTGCCTTGAATGTCCTCCTTGTTATATGCCGATGATTTAAACTAGGCCATGGTAAAGGCAAAGAGAGTGTCTATAATACCTTGTAGTGTATACAATTTCAATATTTGTATTCGTACATGCTATTATAGGCACTCTTTGAGCCTTGGTTTGCATGGAAATGATATATGAGGCTCGTACTACATTTGTTTCCATTGTTCCACTTTTATTTGCCTTGAATGTCCTCCTTGTTATATGCTGATGATTTAAACTAGGACATGGTAAAGGCAAAGAGTGTATACAATTTGAGTATTTGTATTCGTACATGCTATTATAAGCACTCCTTTTGCCTTGGTTTGCATGACAGTGATATATTAGGCTCATATTACATTTGTTTCCATTCTTCCACTTTTCTTTGCCTTGAATGTCCTCCTTGTTATATGTTGATGATTAAACTAGGCCATGGTAAAGGCAAAGAGAGTGTCTATAATACCTTGTAGTGTACACAATTTGAGTATTTGTATTCGTGCATGCTATTATAACCACTCCTTTTTGCCTTATTTTGCATGGCAATGATATATGAGGCTCGTATTACATTTTTTTTCATTGTTTCACTTTTCTTGGCCTTGAATGTCCTCCTTGTTATATGCCGATGATTAAGCTAGGCCATGGTAAAGGCAAAGTGAGTGTCTACAATACCTTGTAGTGTATACAATTTGAGTATTTGTATTTTTACATGCTATTGTAAGCACTCCTTTTGCCTTGGTTTACATTCCATGATAAATGCAAGGAGATCAGATAAAATACGTGGCGGTGATACAAGGCCATGTCTTGTATTACTTCCTGGTATTGTGTTCATTCTTCTTGCAAGTGTTGGCAATGTGTTTATGAGGCTCGTATTACACTTTTTTTTGCATTGTTCCATATGTGTTTATTATGACTGCATGTTACAATGAATTCTAGGGATTCCCTTTAGTGCATGATCACGTATGTGTTTATGAGTCTTGTTATCACTATGCACAATTTATAAGCTGATTTGGTCAATGATGATGACTTTGACACATGTGTATTTGGCTGATGCCTCACTGTCTCCACCAGATGGCCCGCAAAAGTAAGAACCAGACACAGATAGATGTGCCATGTATTTCCTTTTGCTGGCCCACCTGGTGTAGCAAAGTTGGCTCTGCTTGCTGTGTCTCTATGTTCCCTAAGGCGATGTTGTTTTGAATATGCATGATCCCTTTAAGTCGATGATTAAAATGTGTCACCATATGATTGCAATGAGTGTTCCGTACTATCTTGTGCAATGTACAAGCCCATTCATTGTGCATTGCTCTTGGTAGTGTAGAATTACTTCATCATTTGGGCAGTTCAACAAGTTAGTAGGCGAGCGTGTGCTGTTTAGTTCCCATGGCAGGAAGTACACCTTTCGTGTGTCAAAAGAACAGAGCAAGACCCGTTTGCACGGGACACAATGGGATTGGTTCATCGAGGCCCTTGGGAGACATACTAGTGTTTTCCACGATACCAAGGCCCACTATCTACGTTGATATTATTGGCGACTCACAAGATGACTCACTTTATATTTCAAGAAAAGATGACTCAGTTTCAAGCGAAGATGACTCAATTTGCAGCGTAGATGGCAGTTCTGATGATGAGATGCATGATGAGGATTCTAGCAATTCTGATGATGAGGTCCATGATGAGGATTCTGAAAATTCTGCTAATGAGAGGCATGATGATGCCAACATCGTATATGCCCAAAGAGCCAATCTCGACAATCACGAGAAGAACCGCCTGGCCCGGCTTCTACCCCTTGGACCCTATGTTGGGATTCCTTTTGTGAATCGTTTCACGGTCCCAAGCTTGCAGCACTAAATTATGGTATGTATCTATAAGATGCCCTCCTCTTTTTGCAAGTAAATTTTCAACAAACCATGAGAAGTTATGCTAATATGGTATGTTATCTTTCATGCTTAGAAACTACCGAAGTTGATACGGGAACACACTGGCCTGGGGAATCATGGCAGGGTTGGCCTACGACTTAGAGCAGAAGAGCATGTCACCACAATTACTTACAACAAGAAAACCGACGACCGCATTATCCTCAACAAGCTGGTGTGGATGGTTTTTGTCCAAGGCAATAATTTTCATAATCGGTAACCTGTTTTGATCATTGTGAGGGAGACCGATGACCCCAGGTTGGAGGTGGTCACTGAGATGGGGGTGATATAGAACCAGAGCAAATGATAGGCCCTGGGGGTGAAGAGACTAGAATGCTACTGAGCTAGGCCTATGAACTTCTTATTTTGTCTGGCTAGATTGGAAATTCTTTTGTTTCCTGGACTTGTTAAGGTTTAGTTTGTTTCGTGAACTTCTAAGGTATATTATCGCTGGTAGATCACTCGTGCTCCAACCCGAGTAAAGATCAAATCGCTAATAGCTGCTAAAACATCGAGTTTAGATCAAATCCCTCGTGCTTGTAGATCGTGCAACTCATTACTGAAGAACTCAACAAAATCTTGGCAAGCAAACGGTCACTGAACTTCTCGACCTCGTCGCTATCGCATAAATACGACCGAGCATGGACCACGCGACCTACCTTCTACGCCGCCGATGCAGCCCCCCGACCTCCCCCTCACTCTCGGCGCTGATTACTGCACGCCGCCGCCGCCGCCACAGCCCCTCGACACCCCCCTCACTCTCGGGGCTGATCCACTCGATGGCGCCGCGCATGAGAAGAAGCACCGACTTCCGAGGTGTGCAGCTGCGGCCGTCCGGGCACCGGTCCGCCGTGATCACACAAAACAGTGTGCGGTGGTGGATGGGCACCTTCGACACGCCCGAGCTCGCCGCCCGCGCGTTCGACGTGGCGGTGTGGCGGTTCGGCCGTCCACACGCCGAGATAAACTTCCAGGACGTCGAGAGCAGAGAAGTTGCCGAGTTCCTCGCCCCGGATCTGAGGATTGTGACCCACAAGGAGGAGCAGGAGAACCGCTGCGCGTTCTTGCAGCTCGTATCTGCCGGGACGACGATGCCATGATGGAGAGGTTCCGCCGTGATCATCCAGATCTGGTACATGCGCAATTGCGGCTCGAAGCTGAGAGGACACGAAGATGCGAGCTCGTACATCCCTGTGGGATGCTGGCCCCTCCACCATCATCGTCTCATCGTCGGATGAGGAGATGGACGAAGCATTCTGGGAGAGCCTTATGCAGGACTCCGATGACGACGAACTTGACGACGCATTCTCGGATGATGTGTAGTGTTTTCGAGTGTGGAATATGTTTAAAACGTGTCAAATAATCAAAAATTCGACGTTTTATGTGTTCGTTGAAGTTTCAACATTTCTTCTTTTTTATTTTGGGTTGCAACTAGGATAATTATGGGCTACAGTGTGCTATAAGGCCCAACAAAACTGGCCTGACAGGAGAGGGCCCGAGAAAGTGCCATCATGGCCCAAGTCTGGAAACAACCGCTCTTGCATTCACCGCCGTAACCCTGGCAGAACGCCACACATGCGTTGGTGACTTCGTCGCGATATTGTGAACGTGAAACGTGTCGCTTTAGTTCCGTCGGCCAGTTATTGCTCCGTCGTGCATACGGCTCCTCTGTTCCACTCCCCCTCCCGGTATATAAATAGATGAACTCTTCGGGTCATCCTCTATCTGCCTCACTGCCTCCCCTCAAGCGAAAACCTTTGACGTAGTAGCTGCTCGAGCGTTCCTCCAGGCGGCCATGGATCCACCAGCGAAGCAGCCTGCTGCCCTCATGTAAGTTCCATTTCCGTTCACGTACTTCTGACCCGTTTCTGAATTCCTCGTGATTTCATCTTTCTTATATCCATTTCTGAATTCCTCGTGATTTCATCTTTCTTAGATCCATTTTGCCTTTTAGACTAAAATCAACTTCCTATCATGAAACTATCTACAGGGCAGTTGAAGCTGAGGAGAGGGTCATCTTCACCGCTCTGGCGGAGAGGTTAACCATCCTAGAAGCTGAGCTTGAGAAGGCCTTGAAGCTCGCCCACGATAATCTCAAGAAGGCAACCGATGCCAGGAAGGAGCATGTGGAGCAGGGAGAAGCTTCCCTGGCAGCGTTGCGGAAGTTGCTTGATGATAAGTCGAAGATGATGGCCAACAACCTCGAACTGACCTCCAAGGTTGGGAAACTGAAGATCGATTTAGCCTTGCTAGAGAAGAATACTCTGATCGCTCTCCTCGTAGCTGTGAGGGCCCAGGGAAGGGAGGATCCAGTGCTATCGGAGGAGCTGTCAGCCCCCTACTGATGTTTTTTTAGTCCTAGCTAAAGTTCTCTCGCCGTGCTAATGTTCTGTTTAGATCGATAATCTCGTTGGTTGTATTGGGTGGTTTCTGTTAATACGCAGTCTATGTTTATTTTTCTTAAGATTGATAATTCGAGTTCAAAATATGGAGAAATAGATGACAGAAGTTTCGATGGATCTAAGTGACAAAAAATAAAAAGGTTACATTAGACTAATGCCGATGCAAAAACATATACCGGCCGATAATTCTATTTCACAATATGGACAAATAAATGACAAAAATGAAAAGGGATACATTCGACTAATCTGCGATGTTCTCGTGGAACGAAACTCGCCTCCAACTGGGCCTATTGGGCCGGGAACGATCATGCGCAATGCAAAAAGTAGAAAACGTCGAGATCGACCGCAATGTCGAGAGCAAATTCCACTTTTTAGCCATCTGCGATGGAAAACACACGACGTTATCGAAACATTACGCTCAAAACGTCCCTGATCAGGCTGAATTCGGTAGTGAGTGGTGGCTGCATCTGCATGGTTAGTTGTAAATTCTTCCACCCATTTTGTTACTTAATCAACAACAACAAAAATATGAGTGTGCCCGTTAGACACAGTTGATTGGGATTGTGCATGGCACAAGATGGGTCTAGCACCCTCAAATTAGCAAGCGAGTACCCAAAAGCCTTCTTATGCTTCTTCAGTGTCTCCAACAGCTTGCTTTCTTCCTCATTCGAGAGTCCTGCATTAATTGTGACAGGATGTTTATTTGAACCATTCAAATACGCATACCTTAATTCGCTTGGCAAAGGTATGAGTTCCATAGGTGGTTGTTTCTCTTCTTCCTTCCTTTCAAGTTCCCCGTACTCCTTATAATGAGAAGCAGTAAGTAACGATGCTAGACTGAGATAATCATCCATTTCTTCTTTTTCTTCATCATTCGGGCAGTTCTCAATACCAAATACACTCCTTTCTATGGCATCACCGGGTACACCAAAGAAGTCAGAAACATAATCATTTATATTCTTTCCTTTCATGTCTCCAAGTTTCTTGTGGTAGAAGTGCTTCGTGAAACTAGAAAAAATAAATCTGAGAAAATCTTTCCCAAACCTTATAGATATTGTACTCTTTTAGAGTCTATGCTAGAATTAGTTAATATCAAAAACGATTTCCCAAATATTATAGGATAAATAGGGTCGCCGAATAAATTTCCTCAAAAGAATAATAAAACTTCCCATCCCATCATATCTCTCCACTAGGCTAATAGCCTAACACTGAGAGACTTCTTAATTTGGGGTCTTGAATTTTCCTCGCTTCAAATATACTTCCTCCGTCATTGTCTAGATATATTCTTATTTGGACAAATGGAAGTCAATTATAACAGATAAATTTACTCACGATATTTTCATTCATCGCGATACCTAGAAAGTTCTTGATTTCATTACATTAGAGAAGCAGCAGGAGTTACTAACCATGAGACAGTGAGATGCTCCCATTTCAGAAAAGAGAGTCACTGAGACACATTAGGGAATGTACGCGTATGACGGTTTCCTACTTCAGTCCACGGTATTTTTGTGGTTGTACCTGTTAGGAATCATTAAAGTTCAGTTTAGGTTAAGTTAACAGTTGGAATTGTATTAGGAATATTCCACAGAATATTCCACCTAGCAGTTAGGATGTAGCGTTGTCCAAACGCGAACCATCATCGCCTCGATTCCAATCGATGGAAACAATGTAACCGACATGTACTCTCGACCGTTCAGGACATATACATACATGCCGTCCCTTTCAATGAAAAGCACTCAGATTCACATCTATCTCTCTAATCTTCTCACTTATCATGCACAGGCTCTAAACCAGAGAGAATAGGCTACATGAGAAGTACGGAGAAGAAAGGTGAGAAAAGATGGCTTCCATGCCAAGCCTTGCTTTGGCCTTCGCTCTCTTTGTGGCCAGAGAGCGTCGCCACTCACATTTTTCTCGCCGGACTTTTTCTCTCGCTGCCGCTCGCCGCTGGAAAATCGGCCGTCGCCATCCGCGTCGCCCGGACTAGAATGGTGTCCTTCACCGTCACCACTGCTGGGTACCCCTGCGCCACTATACGGCCTTGGCGGTGGCCTCCACTACCGCCTCCACGACAACCACCGCCTTGAAAGGAATATGCCCGAGAGGCAATAATAAAGTGGTTATTATATTATTCCTTGTTTGTGATGAATGTTTATTTCTCATGCTAGAATTGTATTAACCAGAAAGGTCGAGACATGTGTGTTTAATAAACAAACAATGGTTCTTGATCATGAACATTAGATTTTTTTAATAACGGTTCATGTCATTAGAATAATGATGTGATTAACATAGAACCAAATTAAGTATAACAATACGATCAAGTCACTTAGTTTATATTGTTATATCTTGCATATGAAGTAAGTTATTCCTTAGACCATGAGATAATTTCAATCACTAATACCGGAAGGGTGCTTTGATGTCATCAATCGTCATGCCGTAACAGGGTGACTATAAAGGTGTCGTTGGGTATTCAGAAAGTATTAGTTGAGACTCATTGATCAAGAGTGGGATTTGTCCATCCAAATGATAGAGAGATATACTCTGGACCCTCTGGGTGATATCACATCGACACCGCTTGCAAGAACGTGACTAGGTCACAAGGATGTCATATCAAGGAATGAGTAAAAGAGTACTCGTCGGTAACGAGATTGAACAAGGTATGGTTGATAATGATGGGATCTCGGACAAGTAAATAATCGCGGGACAAAGGGAATCAGTCTCGACGTTGATGGTTCACACGATCACGAGTTTCATCGTTGAATATATAGGAGTCATCACGGATCTCCAGATCCCGCTGTTGACTATTGATCAGAGAGGTGTCTCGATCATGTCTATGTTAATTGCAAACCGTAGGGTGACACATTTAAGGTTCGATGACACATTTGAGAGGATAAGGAATATCGGAGAAAAGTTTGGACATCACCAAAATCGTTTCGGGTAAATTTGAAATAGTTCAAGGGGGTTTCCATTGAATGGTTGTTAATAATATTAAAAAATTATTCGAGGTGCTATATGAAAATGTTTGTTAATAGAATTAACAAATGCTGAAATAAAGAAATAAATTTATTTATTAAAGAAAAACCTTTGGGATTTTTGAGTGGAGTTTAAGTGGAGGATGAGTGGGTGTGAGTGGA
This sequence comes from Alopecurus myosuroides, assembly GCA_028641055.1. Lineage (NCBI taxonomy): Eukaryota > Viridiplantae > Streptophyta > Magnoliopsida > Poales > Poaceae > Alopecurus > Alopecurus myosuroides. Next base: position 34,156,811 of record CM054062.1, read on the forward strand.
GAGTCCACTCACATGATGAGGGAAGAGGTTGGGGCACCACCATGGGGTGGCCGCACCCCCCTTGGGCTGCATCCCCCTCCCCTGTAAAAGGAGGGTGAGAGCTCTCTCTCCTCCACACACTTGGTGTCATTCCACCTCCCTCCTCCCGCTGATCCACCTCATGTTTATGTGCTTGGCGAAGCCGTGAACGATTTTTTCTCCACCACACCACGCCATCGTGCTGCTGTAGTTCTGAGTGATCCTCTACTTCCGTTTCCGCACTGGATCGAGGGAACGGAGGTCGTCATCAATCCGTACGTGTGACCGATCATGGAGGCACTGCCGGATTGTGGTGCACATCTTCTCGGTCTTGAGATCGATGCGAGTACGACTAAGCCAACAACGAGATTCGATCTCGTAACGCTTAGAGTCTTCGAGGGTATCTTCTCTTAAGACTCTCTCTATGCAACGAACCCTTCAGTGGTATCAGAGCCGGATCTATGCGTAGATGATTTGTACGGGTAGAACACATAGGTGTATGTGGGCGTTGATGATCGTGGTATTGCCTCCTTGAGTATTGTATGATCTTAGTGGCATAGTTGGATGAAGCTACCCTAAACAAACTTTACGTGTACTTTGTACGCGAGACCTGTCTCACTTGTGGCTGAGGGGGTGTCTGTTTCTCCTACTATAGTTAAGATCTAATCTATGAAGGGTTGTTAAAAATATGTTTATCAACGTTGTGGTTCATGTTCGTAGGTATGAAGGGTTCTATCCTCGAAATCCCTAAGCCACGTAAAATATGCAAAAATAAATTAGAGACGTCTAACTAGTTTTTGCAGGGCATGTGATGTGATATGGTTGATACGTCTCCATCGTATCTACAATTTGTGATTCTCCATGATCATATTATTCCAATTTCTACATGTTTTCTCCCTTATTTATAGCATTTTTATACGTTTTCCGGGACTAACCTATTAACAAGATGTCAAGTGCCAGTTCCCTGTTTTCTGCTGTTTTTTGGTTTCAGAAAAGTTGTTCTGGAAACATTCTTGGAATTGGACCCCACAAAGCCCGAAGTGCCTATTCTCCCCGGAAGCATCCAGAACACCGAAGAGGAGTCGAAGACGGGCTTCATGGGGGCCACACCATAGGGTAGCGCGACCTCCCCCTGGCCGCGCCAGCTATAGGTGTGGGGCCCCTAGCCTTCACCACCTCTGCCCTTTTGCCTATTTATTCCCCCGGATGGAAAACCCTAAGCATCTGATAAAAATCCCCAAAAAGTTCCGCAGCCGCCATCGTCGTCAACCCTAGATCAGGGGGGTTCTGGAGCTGTCTCCGGCACCCTACCGGAGAGAAATCATCACCGGAGGCTTCTACATCACCATGCCTGCCTCCGGAGTGATGCGTGAGTAGTTCATCCCTAGACTACGGGTCCATATCAGTAGCTAGATGGTTGTCTCCTCCTCATATGCTAAAGGGTACATTGCATAGAAAACAAAAAATTATCCTATACGCGATAAACCCGAATGGCCAAGATCTAATCTATGAGATGAAAGGCAACAGGGAGAAAGAGAGTCAAGAGATAACATACCCTCGAAGACTCAAAGTGGTACGGGATAAAATCTCGTTATTGGCGTAGTCGTACTCACGCCGATCCCGAGCGAGAAGAAGTGCACCGCAATCCGGCGGTGCCTCCGTAATCGGTCACACGTTCAACTCGATGACGACTTCCGTTCCCTCGATCCAGTGGGTAGCGGAAGTAGAGGATCCTCGCGGAACTCCATCAGGATGACGCGTGGTGGTGGTGAAGAATCCCACGGCCAGGTCTTCGCCAAGCCGGAGACCATGGAATGGAGCAGCGGGTGGAGGGAAAAGGGAGTGGGCAAGTGTGTGGAGAAGAGGGAGCTCTCACCCTCCTTTTATAGGGGAGGGGGAGGCAGCCCAAGGGGGGGTGCGGCCAGCCATGGGTGCCCCCACCCCTTCCTCTCTTCATGTGAGTGGAAGTCCCACTCACACCCACTCATACTCCCTTAATTTTCCACTTAGAAAATCCAAAGGTTTTTCTTTAATAAATAAATAAAACATTTTTATTTATTTATTTATATTTGTTAATTCCATTAACAAACATTTGCATGCAGAACCTCGAATCATTTGTTAATTCTATTAACAACCATTCGATGAAAACCCCCTTGAACTATTTAAATTTCCCCCCGAAACAATTTTTCGGAGCTGCCCAAAATATTCTTCGGTATTCCGTATCCTCTCTAACGCTTCATCGAACCTTAAGTGTGTCACCCTACAGTTCGCGAATAATATAGACATAATCGAGACTCCTCTCCGATCAATAATCAACAACGGGATCTGGAGATCCGTGATGACTCCTATATATTCAACTATGACTCTCGTGATCGTGTGAACCTTTCAACGTCGTAACTATTTCCCTTTGTCTCGCGATATTTTACTTGCCCGAGATCCGATCATCGGTATCCACCATACCTTGTTTGATCTCGTTATCCGACAAGTACTCTTTTCCCGTTCCTGTGATATAACATCCTTGTGATCATATCACGTGCTTGCAAGCGGTGTCGATGTGATATCACCGAGAGGGACCTCAGTATATCTCTCCGTCATATTGGATGGACAAATCCCATTCTTGATCCATGAGCTTCAACTAACACTTTCGGAATACCTAATGCCATCTTTATAGTCACCCTGTTATGGTGTGACGTTTGATGTCATCAAAGCATTCTTTCGGTATTAGTGATTAACATGATCTCATGGTCTATGAAACAATGTTACTCCGAATGTAAGACATAACAACAAAACTAATTGACTTGATCGTATTGTTATACTTAGTTAGGGTCTATGTTCATCATGCCATTCTCCTAATGATATGATCCCGTTATTAACAACATCCAATGTCTCTGATCAGGAAACCTTGATCATCTGTTAATCAACGAGCTAGTGAAAAGAGAGGCTTCACTAGGAACGTTGGTTTATTTATTAACCACACATGTATCAACGTTTCCGGTTAATACAATTCTAGCATGAGAAATAAACATCTATCATAAACAAGGAATAACATAATAAACACTTTGTTATTGCCTCTCGGGCATATTCCCTTCAGTCTCCCACTTGCACTAGGGGCAATAATCCATATTAAATAGTGATGAATCTAACACCCATTGAGTTCTGGTGTAGATCATGTTTTTCCCTTGAGAGAGTTTTAGTCAACGGATCTGCCACATTCAGATCCGTATGTACTTTGCAAATCTTCACATCCCCATCTGCGACATGCTCACGGATGGACTGAAAATGGCGCTTGATATGCTTGGAATTCTTGTGATACCTTGGTTCCTTAGCATTGTCTATGGCACCATTGTTGTCACAATAGATAACCATTGGATCCAACGCACTTGGAACCACACCTAGTTCGGATATGAACTCCTTCATCCAATCTGCTTCCTGTGTTGGCTCCGAGGCAGCAACATATTCCGCTTATGTTGATGATCTCGCCACCACGGATTGCTTGGAACTCCTCCAGCTTACAGCTCCTCCATTCATAACAAATACGTACCCGGAATGAGACTTAGAGTCATCCGGATCAGTATCAAAGCTAGCATCAACGTAACATCTTGCGACGAGCTCCTCTTCACCGCCATATATGAGAAACATATCCGTACTTCTTCTCAAGTACTTAAAGATATTCTTGACCGCCGTCCAGTGTTCCAAACATGGATCGGATTGGTACCTACTAGTCAAACTAATAGCATGTGCCACATCCGGTCTTGTACATAGCATAGCATACATCATAGAACCTATGGCTGAAGCATAGGGAATCATATTTATTCTCTCTCTATCTTCTGCTGTAGCTGGACATTGAGTCTTACTCAACGTTTTTCCTTGCAACATAGGTAATAACCCCTTCCTACCCTCTTCCATTATGAACTTCTTCAGAATCTTGTCAAGGTATGTACTTTGCAAAAGTCCAATTAAGCGCCTTGATCTATCCCTGTAGATTTTGATGCCTAATATATAAGTTGCTTCACCAAGGTCTTTCATCGAAAAACTTCTGTTCAAATAACCTTTTACGCTTTTTAAAAGTTCTATATCATTTCCAATCAACAATATGTCATCCACATATAGTACTAGAAATGCTACAGAGCTCCCACTCACTTTCTTGTAAATACAAGCTTCTCCGTATGTTTGGACAAATCCAAACCCTTTGATCACCTTATCAAAACGGAGGTTCCAACTCCGGGATGCTTGCTTTAGTCCATAAATGGAACGTTGAAGCTTGCGCACCTTGTCAGCATCCTTAGGATCAACAAAACCTTTGGGTTGCATCATATACAACTCTTCCTCAATGTCACCATTAAGGAACACCGTTTTGACATCCATCTGCCAGATTTCATAATCGAAAAATGCAGCAACTGCTAACATAATCCTAACTGACTTAAGCATCGCTACTGGTGAGAAAGTCTCATCATAGTCAACTCCTTGAATTTGTCGGAAACCTTTTGCGACCAGTCGAGCTTTATAGACGGTCACATTACCATCAGAGTCAGTTTTCTTTTTAAAGATCCATTTTTTCTCAACGGCCTTGTGGTCATCGGGTAAGTCCAAACTTGGTTTTCGTACATGGATCCTGTTTCGGATTTCATGGCTTCAAGCCATTTGTTGGAATCTGGGCTCATCATCGCTTCATCATATGTTGCAGGGTCATCACCTCCATCTACCATGAAGTTTAATACGGGATCTCCGTATAGTTCAGGAGCTGTACGTTCCTTAGTTGACCTGCGAGGTGCGGTAGTTTCCTCTACTGGAGTTTCATGATCTTGATCATTAGCTCTCTCTTCAACTGACGGGGTCGGCACCGAAACAACTTCCGGCGCTGCGCTCCTTGCCATTCCAAGAAGAGAAGCTTCAACAACCTCGTCGAGTTCTACCTTCCTTCACACCTTTCGAGAGAAACTCCTTCTCCAAAAAGGATCCATTCTTGGCAACAAAAATCTTGCCTTCGGATCTGTGATAGAAGGTGTACCCTATTGTTTCTTTAGGGTATCCTATGAAGATGCATTTTTCCGCTTTGGGTTCGAGTTTATCAGGTTGAAGCTTCTTCACATAAACATCACATCCCCAAACTTTTAGAAATGACAGCTTAGGTTTGTTTCCAAACCATATTTCATACGGTGTCGTTTCAACGGATTTTGATGGTGCCCTATTTAAAGTGAATGCAGTGGTCTCTAGTGCATAACCCCAAAATGATAGTGGCAAATCTGTAAGAGACATCATAGATCGAGCCATATCCAATAAAGTACGATTACGACGTTCGGAAACACCATTTCGTTGTGGTGTTCCGGCAGGTGTGAGTTGTGAAACTATTGCACATTGTTTCATATGCATGCCAAACTCGCAAATTAGATATTCACCTCCACGATCAGATCGTAGAAATTTAATCTTTCTGTTACGATGATTTTCAACTTCACTCTGAAATTCTTTGAACTTTTCAAATGTCTCAGATTTGTGTTTCATTAAGTAAATATACCCATATCTACTCAAATCATCTGTGAAAGTGACAAAATAACGATATCCACCTCGCGCCGATACACTCATTGGTCCACACACATCAGTATGTATGCTTTCCAGTAAGTCTGTCGCCCGTTCCATGGTTCCAGAAAATGGGGTTCTAGTCATCTTGCCCATAAGGCATGGTTCACATGTTTCAAATGATTCATAATCAAGTGATTCTAAGAGTCCATCGGAATGGAGCTTCTTCATGCGTTTAACAACAATATGACCTAAGCGGAAAAGCCACATGTAAGTAGCAATATCATCATTTAATTTAATTCTTTTGGCATTCACATTATGAATATGTGTATCAATGCTATGAAGATTCAAAAGAAATAAACCATTCTTCTCAGGTGCATGGCCATAAAATATATTATTCATATAAATCGAACAACCGTTGTTCTCAGACTTAAAGGAATAACCATTCTGCATTAAGCAAGATCCAGAAACGATATTCATGCTTAATGCAGGAACCAAATAGCAATTATTGAGGTTTATAACTAATACTGATGGTAGATGTAGAGGCAGCGTCCCGACGGCGATCACATCAACTCCTGATCCATTGCCGACGCGCATCGTCACCTCATCCTTTGCTAGTGGTCGCTTATTCTGCAGCTCCTGTTTCGAGTTACATATGTGAGCAACCGAACCAGTATCAAATACCCAGGTGCTACTGCGAGTACTGGTAAGGTACACATCAATAACAAGTATATCCTATATACCTTTGTTCACTTTGCCGGCCTTCTTATCTGCCTGATATTTGGAGCAATTGTGCTTCAAGTGGCCAGTACCCTTGCAATAATAGCACTCAGTCTCAGGCTTAGGGCCATACTTGGTTTTCTTCTCAGGATCAGCAACAGATTTGCCACCCTTTTTGAAGTTAACCCTTGGCTTTCCTTTCTTGCCTTTCTTGAAACTAGTGGTCTTATTGATCATCAACACTTGATGTTCTTTCTTGATCTCCACTTCAGCAGTTTTAAGCATCAAGAGAAGCTCCGGAAGAGACTTCTTCATTCCTTGCATATTATAGTTCATCACAAAGTTCTTGTAACTAGGTGGCAGAGATTGGAGAGCACGATGTATCCCTATCTCATTGGGAATCGTTATTCCCAAGGCTATGAGCTTATCAGCGTACGTAGACATCTTGAGTACGTGTTCACTAACGGAGTTGTTCTCTTCCATCATGCAGCTAAAGAATTTTTCTGAAGCGTCATAACTCTCATCTGCGGCATGGGTATCGAAAATCATTTGCAATTCTCCCATTGTAGCAAAAACAGTGCTATTCTCGAAACGTTTTCGCAGCTCTGGCTCTAATCCATAGAGGATGCCGCAATGAACTATACTGTGGTCTTCTTGTTGAGTCAGATAAACATTTTTATCTTCATCGGAAGCATCATCAGCGGGTTGGTCACCTAGTGGTGCATCAAGTACATAGAGCTTCTTGCAAGCGGTGAGGAGAATCCTCAGGTTAAGTGTCCAGTTGGTAAAGTTTCTTCCATTGTTCGCTAATTTCTCTCTCTCCATGAACATATTGAAATTGAAGGTAGGTGGTGCCAGGATCTACAACGTATTTGCAAAGACTATTTAGACTATGTTTATGATAAATTAAGTTCAAGTTAATTCTAAAATTATCCCATGAACTCCCACTCAAAAACAACATCCCTCTTAGTCGTCTTTAGTGATTACACGAACCAAATTCACTACACCGAAACCGATCATCACGTGAGACGGTGTAGTTGAAAAGGCGAACATCAACATGTTCATCATATCATCCATATGACTCATGCTTTACCTTTCGGTTACGTGTTCTGAGGCCATGTCTGTACATGCTAGGCTCGCCAAGTAGAACCGTAGTATTGCGTGTGTTTCAAGGCCATGTCTGTACATGCTAGGCTTGAAAACACCCGTTGTATGCGAACATTGAGTCTATCACACCCAATCATCACGTGGTGTCTCGAAACGACGAACTTTCTTAACGGTGCATACTTAAGGAAGAACACATTATTATCTTGATATTAAGTGAGTGGGATCATCTTATAATGCTACCGTCACGATCTAAGCAAAATAAGATGCATAAAAGGATAAATATCACATGCATTGATAATGTGATATGATATGGTCCTTCTTGCACTTGGTCTCCATCTTGTGCATCATGGCATGATCTCCATCATTCCACCGGCGTGGCACCAAGGTCCGTGGCACCTCCATCTTGATTTTCCATTACAACATATCACATGGATATGATATACAGCACGCAGGCCATAAAATAAGACAACCATATGGCTCCAGCCGGTATGTCAATAATTTACAAAAGATATCATCTCATACATAACGTTTGTAACATTGACCATATCACATCACATGCCCTGCAAAAACAAGTTAGACGCCTCTAATTTATTTTTGCATATTTTACGTGGCTTTGGGCTTACGAGGATAGAACCGTTCATATCTACGTACAAGAACCACAACGTTGATAAAATATATTTTTAACAACCCTTCGTAGATTAGATCTTAACTACAGTAGGAGAAACCGACACCTGCAAGCCACTTATGCAATACAAGTTGCATGTCAGTTGTGGAACAAGTCTCATGTACGTGGACATGTAAAGTTAGTCCGGGCCGCCTCATCCCACTATGCCACTAAGATCATAAAATACTCAAAGAGGAAAAAACATGATCATCAACGCCCGCATACTCCTATGTGTTCTACCCGTACAATTCATCTACGCATAGATCCGGCTCTGATACCACTGAAGGGCACGTTGCATAGAAAACAAAAAATTTCCTACGCGCGATAAACCCGAATGGCCAAGATCTAATCTATGAGATGAAAGGGAACGGGGAGAAAGAGAGTCTTGAGATAACATACCCTCGAAGACTCAAAGTGGTACGAGATAAAATCTCGTTATTGACGTAGTCGTACTCACGCCGATCCCGAGCGAGAAGAAGTGCACCGCAATCCGGCGGTGCCTCCGTAATCGGTCACACGTTCAGCTCGATGAAGACTTTCGTTCCCTCGATCCAGCGGGTAGCGGAAGTAGAGGATCCCCGCGGAACTCCAGCAGCACGACGGCGTGGTGGTGGTGAAGAATCCCACGGTCAGGGTTTCACCAAGCCGGAGACCATGAAATGGAGCAGCGGGTGGAGGGAAAAGGGAGTGGGCAAGTGTGTGGAGAAGAGGGAGCTCTCACCCTCCTTTTATTGGGGAGGGGGAGGCAGCCCAAGGGGGGTGCGGCCAACCATGGGTGCCCCCACCCCTTCCTCTCCTCATGTGAGTGGAAGCCCCACTCACACCCACTCATACTCCTTTAATTTTCCACTTAGAAAATCCAAAGGTTTTTCTCTAATAAATAAATAAAACATTTTTACTTCTTTATTTATATTTGTTAATTCCATTAAAAAACATTTGCATGCAGAACCTTGAATAATTTGTTAATTCTATTAACAACCATTCGATGAAAAACCCCTTGAACTATTTCAATTTCCCCCGAAACAATTTTTTGGAGCTGCCCAAAATATTCTTCGGTATTCCGTATCCTCTCTAACGCTTCATCGAACCTTAAGTGTGTCACCCTACGATTCGCGAATGATATAGACATGATCGAGACTCCTCTCCGATCAATAATCAACAGCGGGATCTGGAGATCCGTGATGACTCCTATATATTCAACGATGACTATTTCCCTTTGTCTCGCGATATTTTACTTGCCCGAGATCCGATCATTGGTATCCACCATACCTTGTTTGATCTCGTTATCCGACAAGTACTCTTTTCTCGTTCCTGTGATATAACATCCTTGTGATCATATCATGTGCTTGCAAGCGGTGTCGATGTGATATCACCGAGAGGGCCCTGAGTATATCTCTCCGTCATATTGCATGGACAAATCCCATTCTTGATCCATGAGCTTCAACTAACACTTTCGGAATACCTAATGCCTAGTCACGTGCTTGCAAGCGGTGTCGATGTGATATCACCAAGAGGGTCCAGATTATATCTCGCCGTCATTTGGATGGAAAAATCCCACTCTTGATCAATGAGTCTCAACTAATACTTTCTGAATACCCAACGACACCTTTATAGTCACCCTGTTACGGTGTGACGTTTGATGTTATCAAAGCATTCTTTCGGTATTAGCGATTAAGATGATCTCATGGTCTAAGGAACAATGTTACTCCGAATGTAAGACATAACAACAAAACTAAATGACTTGATCGTATTGTTACACTTAGTTAGGGTCTAAGTTCATCATTTCATTCTCCTAATGACATGATCCCGTTATTAACAACATCCAATGTCTATGATCAGGAAACCTTGATCATCTGTTAATCAACGAGCTAGTCAAAAGAGAGGCTTCACTAGGAACGTTGGTTTGTTTATTAATCACACATGTATCAACGTTTCCGGTTAATACAATTCTAGCATGAGAAATAAACATCTATCATAAACAAGGAATAACATAATAAACACTTTATTATTGCCTCTCGGGCATATTCCCTTCATATGCCTCCATGTTTAGATCTCGTGAGCTACCTATCATGATCAAGATTGATCTTATGTAATTCTATATGCTGTGTTTGGGGGATCCGATGAATATTGACCTTATGCCAAGTTGATTATAGTCTTTATTGCATATGTTATTTGTGATCTTGCATGTTTTTCGTTGCTAGTGGTTGGTCTGGCCAAGTAGTTTCTAGTGACTCCAAGAGGGAGTATTTATGCTAGATAGTGGGTTCATGCCTCCTTTTCGCCTGTGCTCGAGTGAAAGAAACGTGACGGGGGAGGATGTGATGTTGCCACTAGGGAGAAAACAGCGGTGAGAGTGCCCGCGTGTATAATCATTGCCTACATTACACACATTGTTTAATGCAATTATCTGTTGATTGCAACTTAATACCTAAGGGGGCTCGGATGATAACGTGAGGGTGGATTATTAGTCATAGATGCATATGGATTTCGGTCTATGTATTTTGTTGTAATGCCCGCACTAAATATCATAGTAGTCATCATGTTATATTGTGCACTACGTAGCAACCTCTGTTTGTCAATTTCCCAGCTGTAATTTGTTCACCCAACATGTTATTTCTATGGAGAGACACCACTAGTGAACCTATGAACCCGGGTCCATTTTCCACACTGTTAAACAAACCACAACAATTTCCTGCTCTCTTTACTTACTGCAAGCATACACTATTTTCCACACTATACGTCTAATCTTTGTTTTGAGCAAGACCGGTGAGATTGACAACCTCACTGTACCGTTGGGGCAAAGTATTTTTGTTGTGTTGTGTGCAGGTTCCACGTTGTTGCTGACACCAGTGAAGCGCCAGCACCACCGTCAGTGACATCAACCTTCCAAAGGTCCTCTTTCTCCTACTGGATTGACAATCCTGGTTCTTAACTAAGGGGAAATGTCCTACAGCAGTGCTCATCACACCCTCCTCTTGGGGTTCCCAACAAAACATAGCAATGGTCAATGTTACATATTTGATTATGAGATGATCTCTTTTGTAAATTATTGATATACTGGCAGGAGCCATATGGTTGTCTTATTATTTATGGCATGCGTGATGTATATCATATCCATGTGATATGTTGTAATTTTGATGGACAATCAAGATGGAGGTGCCATGGACCTTGGTGCCATGCCGGTGGAATGATGGAGATCATACCGTAATGCACAAGATGGAGATCAAGTGCAAGAAGGACCATATCATATCACATTATACATGCATGTGATGTTAATCCTTTTATGCATCTTATTTTGCTTAGATCGCGACGGTAGCATTATAGGATGATCCCTCTCACTTAATATCAAGATAATAATGTATTCTTCTTTAGTATGCACTGTTAAAAACGTTCGTCGTTTCGAGACACCACGAGATGATCGGGTGTGACAGACTCAACGTTCGCATACAACGGGTGCTAACGAGCCTAGCATGTACAGACATGACCTCGGAACACATGCAATACTACGGTTCTACTTGGAGAGCCTAGGATATACAAACATGGCCTCGGAACACGTAACCGAAAGGTAAAGAATGAGTCATATGGATGATATGATGGAGATGTCGATGTTCGCCTTTGCATCTACAACATATGACGTGATGATCGGTTTTGGTGTAGTGAATTTGGGTTGTGTAATCACTAAAACGACTAGAGGGATGTTGTTTTTGAGTGGGAGTTCACATAGTAATTTTGAATTAACTTGAACTTATTTTATCATGAACAACCAATCAAAGTGAATTTGCACAAATTTTAGTATTTATTGGCGTCCATAAACTACCTTACACTTAGATTGTTAATTGAGATATAACTGTTAGGATCTTGTAAAACCAATTAAGATTGGTACCGTATTATCGAAATTTAAAATTGAGTCCTATTGTAGATTTTTTGGTATTCCCTACCTAGCTCCATATGGTTAATGATTGATTGATCTACAGAGCAAATAATTCCTACTTAGAATCCAATGTCATGCTTGCTTCCATTCTACTTCATCTTCAAAAGAATGTTTTGTTGATCAAGGTATTTTAGGAACTGAAAAGAATTGTTTTCAGAAACAATCACGTGAAAGATATATTGATATCTAGAAACTTATTTGTTTCAACATGACTGAGTATAATTTAGCGTGACAAGGTGTGCTTATATTATTTGAATATATGCAATGGTTGAAGACACTAGGCGTTTGAATCTTCCAAGAAGTTGGGCGCTGAAATTTATCCTCGAAATTCCTTCCTTCGAGCTACAGTAGCTTAATCACAAAATTGTTATGATGGGATGGATTAAAAGTATGGGTAAAAGATCGTTTACCTTGTTTGGAGATTGGTAAGAGTGGAATCTGGAAGAATGCTATTAATATGGTGATATTAGTAGAACAATCAAACTGAAAGTATGACTCAATGGATGATAGTATATGACTAACACGCCAAGGAAAATGTGCTAGTATGACTAGCATTATTTGATGTTGAATGATTCTTCTCTAAAGAAAACGGAATATTGAAAATATATTACAAAAAGATATATGGAAGAAAAGAAGATAACTGGAAAAGTCTAGCTCAGGTGTATATGCTTGATATACAAGTTATAGATGTATTACTAGTTAATAAAGTACTTTTTTGGGTATTTTGATACCAGATTAGTTGGTATGAGTTGTCATACAAAGCAACACAATGCAAGAAATACAAGGGCCTAAAAGGAACTAGTAGTAGATGTGGAATCGATCATGATAAGAACAGAATTAAAGTGTTATTGTGTTTATCATCATATCGAACCAAACATTCAAGATTTATTTTATAACTTAATAAGTTGTTATTTTGTTCCGGTATTTTGTGAGAACAAATGATATTGTTTAAACTATGACCATATTCCATAATTGATGGATGAGTTAATATAAATCGTTTTGGTAAAGTAAACATCTATAAGACTAAATGCTAAACGTTGCAAGATGTAAAATAATTTCACTTAAATTGTGACACCAAATTTTTAGTTCATACCGGAAAGGAAAATATGAAAGGAACTCCATGTTAATGGACTTCCGTAGTCATTTTATTTTTGAATAAATTGACGCTTGTGAGACCTCTTCCAAAAGATGACTAGAATTACGTTCATGGGCTAAAGTAGAATGGGCGACTAATTTAATGGAGATTGTACATATTGATGTATATAGTCCATTATGTATAGTCAAGTGTGGTGGATTAATTTTTTTCCTTCATAAAATTCCGTAGATGATTTGAGTAGATATATGAGTATATTTATTTAAAGAGAACGGAGTTTGACATTTTTTAATTGGTTCAAATTATTGTAAGTATGAAGTAAAAAATCATTGTAACAAGATAATAAAGTATTTATTATTGGATCACAAAGGATAAAGTTTGAGTTACAAGTTTAGCAAAACATATGAGGAGTTACAGAATTGTTCATGTCAGACCCCGGACCCAGAGATATACAATCTGTCATGTGCTCCTAGAAATGGATTCACAAGGGCTTCAGGGTTACCAGCCCCGGCCGCAACAAACAACGGCAGGCAGACCGGATTCATCGGCACGTAGTCCGGATCCCCGGTCTACTACTCCTTGTGTCCATGCTAGTCATAACCAGATATGTATACCCAAGCGTCCACGAGTCTAATGAAACTGAAGGAACAGGACCAAAGTTATACAGAGCTGCTATGTGTCCAGAAAGTGCAACAACAATCGAGGGTTACTAGGGTTACCTCGCCCCAGGCCGAATCACATCGTCAGGCGGGCTCAGACATGGATCATCGGATCCACAACACCTCGACTGCGACAACTATGCAGGCATAGCAAAAAATCTGTAACAATGAGCTCAAAACCAACAACCGATCAAACCAACAACTTTACCTACACGTATCAACCGACACTTAATGCCAAGCTATTGGCACAATTCTGACGATGTGCCGGCAAAGGGTGGCTGACCATGATCTTTCCCTTGCTTCGCCTATTCCATGAGTCGCTCCGAGTAGAGATGGACCGCCAATAGGGAGTGGCCATCTCCTGCCGGGTCTCTATCGTTGTGCGCAATGCTCTACGGTTACCTACCTGCAGAGCGCCGATGCACCACCATGTCCTAGTTTTGAAAACGTTTAAATATCCCCAGCAAATCCAAATGGAACGCCCGAACTAGGCAACTCATGGAACAGACTAGACAAGTTGAAACCGAGGGGAATCCAATCCCCGTGTGGTTTTGCACGATCAATCTTGGCTTCAGAGGCGAGAACTCTCTCCTAGGGGCATGAACGACGCAAAACACCACAACCCATGTGGCAACTCATCCAAGCCTTTAATCATATTAAACAGACATCTCGAACCTTACCATGTCATCCTGTCATACTAGATTCATTTCGTAAATCTGATTCATCAACCGGATGGAGCAGAGATCAATAGACATGTATGACTAAGCATGGCATATTTGAGGCTCTGGCGGTACATAAAAACAAATCCTATGTCTGCTAGGAGCATTGAATCATGACACCTGGGTTATGCAAATAAATAGGACAACTCTATATACTGACTCAAGATAATTTGTAAAAGCATGCATCGTACGAGAAGGAAAACACTTCGAACGCATATATGGGCAGATGAGAGGTTATTCTTTCCTTGTTTCAAGAAAACCAGATAAAGGATTCAAGGAATAAGTGCTTGACTTGGTTATTTAGACCAAGTATTCGTCAACATAGGTGTTGAACTTCTCTCCGGATTCGAGGTCTACCGATAAGAGAAAACACCGGAAAGAAAGAGAACAACACTGAACACAGGCATCGATGCAATGCTCAATATGTATGAATGAACATTTGAATGCAATAAAGATAAGCCCTAAACATGGTTCATGGGTTTCTAGGGTTCATATGTTAAGAAAATTGTTTTACTGAATTTAGTCCCGAAGTGGACCTCGGAGGCCGATTCGGGCAATTCTGAAAGTAAGACTAATTTTAATTGCTCAAAAGGGGTTGAAAACACCATAACTAGGTTGCATTTTTCATTCTAAGCATTTTGACATATAACTTGTAATTTTCTATTTTTCTTGAATAAAAAAATATTTTCTTTATTTTAAATGATTTAAACAATACTCAAAATTCAACTTTGTCAAAACTGAGTGCAAATAAGATAAACATGTAGATTACATTTTTCTGAACAAAATGGTATATTGAACACATTTTTCTGAGTTGTGAAACAAAAGTTATTGCATTTATAAGATTAATCATTTTTCTGTAATTTAATTCACAGGTGGTTTCCACGTGTCAGTACATATTCATTTAAAAGAAAAAACTGAAAACAGGCCAGGTGACGTGGGCATGATGTCGTGATGACATCATCCCAAGCCCAAATTGGCACAGGCACGATGCAATTCAAGGATTTCGCGCGGAATTCTTCGAATCAAATTGCACCACGGGGTAGAGCAAAGCGAGAGGGAGCTGGGGGTGGTCGTGGCTGGCCGGGAGATCGCCGGAGCTCGCGCCGGCGAGCTCGGGCGCGGCGGCGGTTGTCGGCCGACGGCGGCAGAGAGTTGCGGAGGGGGAGGGAGAAAAGGGGAGGCACCGGCGTGCTCGGATGCTCACCGTGAGCAGGATGGAGGGGTCGGGGACGCGCGGGGCGGCGGGAATCGCCGGCGACGAGGAGAATTCCGGCGGCGGCCGTGGCAGATTCCGGCGGGGAATTGAGGCCCTCCCGGCCGTCCCGGTTGCCGTGCGTGCTCGAGGGGGAGGAGGCGAGGATGGCGGAGCTAATGAAAAGCTCGGAGGGGCGCGGGGCGGCCGATTCGTCGCCGGCGAGCAACGTCCGCGGCGGTAGGGTTAGGGTTTGGATTTTCTTCCGTGTGCGAGGAACCAGGGAGAGAGACGAGGTGATGAGGAGGTAGACGAGACGTACGGGGTCCTTCTCCTCGCCCTTATCCTCGAGGAGGACAAGCAGGAGGTGGCGGGGGAAGGGCGTCGTGGAGCTTCTGTCTACTGTCGTGAGGAAGAAGATGGCAAAAGAGGTTTTGCGAGAACCCCCCCCCCCTGAAATGACAGAAACTGCAAAGAGGTCCCTGCTCCTTTTAAAACAGCGCACTAAAAACAGATTTTGAGGGCTTTTCTGTAAAGAACAAAAATTGGTAAAAATTAGTTTTGAGTTCCTTAACAAATTGGCAACCTCAACATATTTTTGGTTGGCAAAAATTGTACCATTTTAAACCATCGTTTTAATTTGCGCTTTTAAGTGATTTTAATAAACTCCGTTATTAAATTTTAATGCACTTGTTTTAAAACCAACCAGGGGTTCAAAATGCATGCATGCCATGACATGATCACAAACACAAACACACAAACTTTTTATTACAAAAAGGTGGATGTTAAAAGTCTACCCCCCTTACAAGAATCTCGTCCCGAGATTCCTAGGTTTTAGAAAAGAAGGACGGGTACTCAGATCGTAAACGATCTTCTCGTTCCCAGGTTGCTTCAGCTTCGGAATGATGAGACCACTGAACCTTGAGGCACTTGATGCTTCGGCATCGAATCTTACGTTTAGCTGCCTCGAGGATACGGACAGGACATTCTTGGTAGGTCAGATCATCCTTAAGATCAATGGTTTCATGATCAACACCACGGTTGGAATCTTTGAAGCAATGATGGAGTTGTGAGACGTGGAATGTAGCATGAACTCGTGGGAACGTTGAAGGTAGATGGAGACGATAAGCAAAATTCCCACTTTTTGCAAGAACAGGGAAAGGACCAACGTAGCAAGGCGGTAATTTTCCCTTCATGACATCACGATGAACACCCTTCAAAGGTGTGACTCGAAGATAGGCTTGTCCACCAACATCATAACGAATATCTTGTTTACGGTCACCATAACTCTTCTGACGAGACTGAGCCGCTTTCAGATGTTCACAGATGATACAAACTGTTTCTTCAGTCTCATTGATCAGGTTCTTCGGTCCAAAGAACTGTCTTTCACCGGTTTCTGACCAATTTAACGGAATTGAACAACTTCGATTGTAGAGAACTTCAAACGGATCTTTGCCCAAGATAACTTGGAAGCAATTGTTATAAACGAACTAGGCAGATGGAAGACACTTCTCCCAATCATTGCCGAAGGATACAACACAAGCTCGAAGCATGTCTTCAAATGTTTGATTCAGACTCCCAAGGTGATCATTACGGGAAGATTGATAAATTATGGTGGAATGTATACGACTTCCCATAGCTTGCTTGAAACTTGCCCAGCCCTTGGAAGTAAACAGATTTCCATGATCAAACAGAATTTTCTTAGGAACATAATGAAGAGGTATTATCTGAGAGACATATAACTCTCCCAATTGTTTAGGATTAATGCCCTGATGGATAGGAATGAAATGAGCAACCTTTGACCTACGATCAATCACTACCCAGATAGCGGTGTGTCCCTGATCATTTCTTGGAAGACCAACAATGAAAGTCATCTCAACTTCATCCCACTTCCAAACAGGAATAGGGGTGGGGTAGAGAGTAGCAACTGGTCTTTGGTGTTCAGCTTTAGCACGACGACAAACGTCGCATTCAACCACAAATTGAGCGATATCTCGCTTCATCTTGGTCCACCAGAACCTTTGACGTAGATCACGGTACATTTTGGTGCTACCAGGATGAGCAGAGAGAGGTGACTCATGAACTTTGCGGAGGATAAGTTGTTTCAAACTCCGTTTCTTCGGCACAACAATACGTTCACCAAAATAAACGGTACGTTGATCATCAACAGAAAACATGTAGGAATTCCACGTGAAATCTTTCTCTTGACCAAGGTAATGCTTAGATCCCGCTTTTGGGCATATTTGATTTGATGTTCAAAGGATGGTTTCACTTCTGGATTAAACAGATAACCAGAGGGAACAACCTCAAGATTGAGCTTGGAGAACTCTTTGTGGAGAGAAGGTTGATCTTGCTGTATCATCAAGCTGTTACAGTAAAACTTCTGGATTGTCGTGTCATCCACGACTTTACCTTTATCGGTTTGACAAATGAACTCCACATTGGGTTCTTTGACTAGTTTCAACCATCTCTTTTGTCTGAGACTCAGATCTGGTTGGGTGAAAAGATATCTGAAGCTCTGCTGGTGGAAGTAGAACTCACATTGATTTCCTAGCAGATGATGACGCCATTGTTTCAAGGCATACACAACAGCTGCTAACTCAAGAGCATGAGTTGGATATTTGAGCTCATGTGGTTTTAATTTACGAGAAGCATACGAAACCACACTACCATCTTGCAACAGACCGCAGTCGATACCTTGACGAGAGGCATCACAGAAGATGACGAAGTCCTTGCGCGTGTCTGGAAGGACAAGCATAAGAGTTGTCGGATATATACTGAATAGGGGTGTATCATATGGTAGTCATAAGTGCCGGATTACCAGGGTGGCCCAAGTGGTAGTGGGCTATGGTCCATTGGGCGGCCCAGTAAGCTGACGCGCAGAAGCCGGATTCTAGAAGGACCCGGATCACGGCCCACGTGATCTGGCTTGGAGGAGAAGGCGGATTCCTTACTTTCCAAGTTAGAAGTTACCGTAGTCTTCTAGGTTTCCTACTCTGTATGCCCTAACTCGGCTATTATATAAAGCCGGACGGGAGATATGATAGATAGACACGAAGCTACAGGCAAACTCGCCGGGAAGTTGATCCTCAGCGAATAGCTAAACAGAACCTCACATTGTAATTGTATACACAGGCTTTAGTCCTGATTAGTGAGATTGCAGGAGTAGGAACGCCGTACTATTACGATGTACCGAACCTGGGTAAATCCTGTGTCTTTGTCTTCAACGCGATCCCGTTTCCCCACGTCTCTACCCGTAGTCTCATGGCACCCCCGTCTATGAAAACTACTACGATGTCTCGACAGTTGGCGCCCACCGTGGGGCAAACGACGTCAGGCGTTAAGTTCCGATCTGGGATACTCGGCGGAATCGGCAGTTCCATAACTGTCGGAAGCCTGGAGTTCGACGATGACGTCGGACGCTTCCTCGACAATGGATCCTACATACCGGCGCAAAATCATCTGGTAAGTGCCTGCGTGTTACCGATCGGATCTGCTAACATCTTTATCGGACTAACCGCAGAGGCTATGGGGTTTTGCGGTGGAAGCAAATTTTTCCCACCCGCCCTGTACCCAGTCGAAGATGACTATGATACCGGATTTTGCTCAGATCGCCGACATGAAAGTGATACACACTTCATCGGTATGGTGCAATCCGAGGTCGCTGAAAACACGGACGACGGAAATCCCGTGCAAGAGGCAGACAACAACACGCCCGCCACAGAGGTGGAAGGTCCGACATCCGTCAACATGACGGTCAACTCGGAAGCTGACTCAGTGCTAGCCGCCATTGAGGCAAGATTAGAGTCAGAAACCGGATCAGATGATTTTGATTCAGAAGACGAAGACATGGACGACTTCGAAAGAAAAGTTAAATCTTTTCAGGAGGGATTCCATGAAGTACTAATGGCGAAACCGGCTGAAAACACGGACGCCGACAGTCAGAAAAGCCCTAAAACCCCTCCGCCAGAGGAAGAGAGAGAAGATGGAGAAACTTCTCCGATATTTCCCAACGTCAAGGAATTGACAGAGGATGAACCTGCTATAAAACCTCCCTCTTCCAAGAAAAAGCACAAGGCCGCTACAAAAATCCAATACAAACTCCAGAAGAAGAAATTGGGTGATCCAGCTGATGAAAGCCCGGAAGTAGGAGATGCAAGCGGAATAAAACTTGCGGAGAAGAAATAAAAGAAATCCTTGTTCCGCCAATGACAGAGCAAGAAGAACAGGAATTGTTACAAACACCAGTGGGATTGCATGAACCCCCTGAAGTGCTAGAAGCTAGGAGACAAGCTCTCCAAAGGCAACAGCAACATCTATTTAGAACTCGTGAACACCTCCAAAAAACCCAGGATGACATCAAGCTCATGAAGGAAGAAATCGAGGAGTACGAGAAAAAGAATAGATCTGGCATTAAACCTACAAGGTTACCCGGAATCGTAAGACCGGAAGTACTGCCGCCAAAAGAAAGGTTTCACAACCCATCTTGGCAAAAGCAGGTAAACGGCAAAGATGCCAGAGGCGAACCAATATACAAAACCGCAGCAGAAAACGCGGAAGCAGCGTTTGCCATCCTCAACAACGACATGTACTCCAACGGTGAAAAACTCCAAGGGGTGTATGCTTTCCTAGGAAAAGCATTGCAACAACGGGCCCAAGAGCGATCAGGGAAGTTGCACGACGACTCTGCCCTATGCAAAACAGCTACTTGCGCCGCTGGAGCACCTAGACCGGAAGAGCCTGGAGATTCCGACAATTCAAAGGATAAGAAAGCGGATCCAAGGAAAGATAAGAAAAATCCCGACAATAGGGATGAGGCGTCTAGAACTGGATCTCATCTCCCGAAAGGTGGACGCAAACCCCACGGTCGGGAAGAAAAACACCGGAATGATGGCAAAGCAATGCCACCTCCGAGACACCCTGATGAAAAAGCCGGAAGACATGACGTACCTCACAGGCGTGAGAGATCTCGGACACCTCCCAAGGATAAGAAAGGCACAGGAGTAGAACTCCGCCTCATCCAAAAGGGCGTGATCTTGAAAGAAATAGAAACAATCCCGGAAAAACGCGTCCGCGCAACAATGGAAAAGAAAGGAGTAGATCCCCTTCTGTCCATTCAGACGGTAGATATTCCGCGCACATGGATAGGGCGGAAAAGGATGACCTGTACTTTGGAGCTAAGTGCTTCACTGATAGGATCCGAAGAATAACCCTGCATTCTGGTTTCGCCAAGGTCGGTCCAACGTACCAGAAATACACCGGCAGTACAAACCTGGATACGTGGCTCTCAGACTACTATACAGCCGTCCAGATTAACAATGGGACAGACCTGGAAGCTGTAAAGTTTCTTCCCCTAATGTTACTGGATGGAGCCAGAGATTAGATTAATGGATTGCCATCAAAAACTGTTGACAGCTGGGATGATATGGCTCGAGTATACACTCAGCATTTCCGGGGAACTTATAAACGCCCGAACAGCATCAACCAGCTGAACCATTGCACCCAGTTCAAGGATGAACCATACGTGGATTTCATCTCCAGATGGACTGCAATGAAGAATAGTTGTTCTGGAGTAACTGACGTACAAGCAATGCATGCTTTCGTCAATGGCCTAAAACCCGGACTAGTACCGTTCATGGTTGGTTCCAAACATCACAAAGATCTCGGATCTATGCTTACAACCGCCAATGAGCACGCTGCAGCCGAAGACGACATCAGAGCAAGAGGGGGCAATATCGGTACACTAATACTGGCCAAGAAAAATCCTCGCCCTGAGAAAAAAGGAACTTCAGATGCAACACCAAAACCCAAAGAGGTTAACATAGCCTTTGGAAGTGAAAAAGGGAACAGATGGAAAGGACGCAGTTCAGAACCAATCAACTACACTAAAGAAGAGTGGGAGAAGATTAAGTCGGAACCCTGCTTCCACCATTCGCAATTCGGGAAACCCACCCATACGAACGCACAATGCCGGCTGAATAAGCACATGAAAGGCAGTGCAGGATCCGGAAACAAGGGAAAGAGTTCCAAAAGGAAATTCTCTAAACAAAAGCCAGAAGCCGAGAAAGAAGACAGTGAGTCGGACACTGACGAAAAAATCCAGGAACAACAGCGGAAAGGCGAACCCAAGTTTCCGAGAGTTGATGGAGAATGCGCCCTAACTTTCCTAGCAACTCCATCAGCAAAGGTGGCGAAAAGAACACTTCGAGAAATAAACGCGGTTGTTCCGGCAACCCCAAAATTCTTGAAGTATTCGAACACACCAATCACATGGGATCAGTCTGATCATCCCGGAAATATCCCTGAACCCGGCACACAAGCTCCTATTGTAAGCCCTATTGTCCAGAACACTAGGCTAAAAAGAGTGCTGATGGACGGAGGATCCAGCATCAACATAATGTACCTGGATACGTTGAGACATCTGAAAATCTCCGAGACCCAGCTCAATCACAGCAACATACGCTTCCATGGCATTGTTCCCGGCAGGCAAGCACGATCCCTAGGAGAAATTTTCCTAGATGTCACTTTCGGAGAAAAAGATCACTTCTGTCAGTAAAAAGTATCCTTCGAGGTGGTGCCGTTCGAAAGCGTGTATCACGCAATTCTCGGACGTCCAGCTTTCGCCAAATTTATGGCAAGATCATGTTATATTTATAACAAGCTGAAGATGCCAGGGCTGAAAGGAGGGGTAATCACCATAACTGGAGACTTCAAGCTGGCGAACAAGCTAGAAAAAGAAAACGCCCTTTGTGCTGAGAAGATTATAGCAAAGGAAGAGCTGAAGGAGCTGGCTAAGGAGGTATCGCCGACAGAAATGCCGGCAGGAAAAGAAACTCGGAAGCCAGCAGATAGCTTCAAGGCATCCGAGAATACAAGACAGGTAATCCTAGATCCCAAAGATCCGACAAAAATTTTCGTAGTAGGAACTGGGATGACCGACAAATAGGAAGGCGAGCTCATCAAGTTCCTCCGTGAGAACTGGGATATTTTCGCCTGGTGTCCGGCTGACATGCCAGGCGTGCCCAGGGAACTTGCTGAGCATCAACTCAAGGTGATTCCAGGCTCCAAACCCGTCAAACAAGGTCTCCGTTGATTTGACGGAAGAAGACGGAAGGCTATTGGCAAGGAAATTATCCGGCTTTTAGCAGCAGATTTCATCCAGGAAGTAATCCACACTGAATGGTCTGCAAATCCGGTATTAGTACCGAAGAAAGACACTACTGCTCTTAGAATGTGTATAGATTACACCGGCTTGAACAAATTGTGTCCAAAAGATAGGTTCGTGTTACCGCGAATCGATCAAATAATAGACGCCACCGCAGGCTCTGAGCTTTTATGCTTTTTGGATGCTTATTCCGGGTATCACCAAATACGCATGAAAAAGGAAGATCAAATTAAGACTTCTTTTATAACCCCGTACGGGACGTATTATTACGTAACCATGCCATTTGGCCTGAAGATCGCCGGTGCAACTTACCAGCGTTGCATGCAACGTTGTTTGCATAGTCAGATTGGCAAAAATGTCCATGTTTACGTAGACGATATTGCTGTCGTAACCAAGGAAAAAGACACACTCCTTGAGGATTTACGAGAAACCTTCGAAAACTTGCGCACTTATAAGATGAAGTTAAATCCATCAAAGTGCGTATTTGGGGTTCCCTCAGGAAAACTTCTGGGTTTCATCGTTTCTCACAGAGGAATAGAAGTTAACCCGGAAAAGATCAAAGCAATCTTGAACATCTCCAAACCCACGTGTGTGAAAGATGTCCAAAGATTGACGGGTTCCGCCGCTGCCGTCAACAGATTTATTAGTCGGCTGGGGGATAAAGCCTTACCACTCTACAAGTTGCTGAAAAAATCCGACAAATTCGAGTGGACAAAAGAGGCCGATGCAGCATTAACCCAGTTAAAGGAAACTTTGATGAAAGCTCCGATTTTGGCATCCCCAAAAGACGAAGAACCTATGTTATTGTACCTCACGGCTACAAACAGGGTTATTAGTGCAGTAATTGTTGTGGAACAGAAGAAAGACAAACAAAGCATACCAGACCAGCATCCAGTATATTACATAAGTGAAGTTTTTTCCGATTCCAAGCAAAGGTACCCACACTACCAAAAACTGGCATATGGCGTATTTTTCGCATCTAGAAAGTTGCGCCATTACTTCCAAGGACATTCCATAACAGTGGTATGTAAAGCACCACTAGGGGATATAATAAAGAATGCGGAGGCAACTGGCCGAGTAGCCAAATGGGGTATCGAGCTAGCAGCCTTCGGCATTAAGTATCAGCCAAGGACGGCAATAAAATCCCAGGTTCTGGCAGATTTTGTCGCTGACTGGACGGAAGCAATGGAGAAAACACCAATGCCGGAGTCCGAGTACTGGATCATGCATTTTGACGGATCCAAGATGAAGGAGGGCGCTGGAGCTGGTGTAGTCTTAAAATCCCCTAAAGGAGACACAATGGAGTATGTATTACAAATACACTTCAACGCCAGCAATAACGTGGCAGAATACGAAGCTCTGCTTCATGGCTTGCACATTGCAAAAGAAATAGGGGTTAAACGCATCCTGTGCTACGGCGACTCGGATTTGGTACAGCATAAGCTTAACCAAACCTGGGACGCAAAGAGCCCTATAATGGCCGAATACCGGAGAACGGTGGACGAGTTCGCCATTTGTTTCTTCGGATTCGAAGTACTCCACGTTAAAAGGGAGGAAAATTGAAACGCGGATGCGTTAGCCCGCATGGGGTCAGAAAGGGTAAAAATCCTACCACCAGGTGTATTCGTCTAGCATTTGTACGAGCCATCCATAAAAGGTGGAGATATCGATTACCCCCTGGCCTCCGAGTCAATTGAAGTTATGCTCGTTAACCCGGACTGGACAATTCCATATTTAAACTTCTTAGTCAACCAGAAGTACCCGGAAGGAGCAGACGAAATCTTGCAGAGGCAAATTCAGCAACGATGCAAAGGATACACGGTAATTGACAATTGCCTGTACAAATGCAGTACTTCCGGAATTTTTCTGCGGTGTATTTCACCAGAAGAAGGACGAGAAATCCTGCAAGAAATCCATGCCGGAGATTGCGGACATCATGCTCAATCAAAAAGCATAGTTAAAAAAGCATTCCGTGCCGGGTTTTTCTGGCTATCAGCCAAGACAGATGCTGAGCACATAGTCAACACATGTGCAGGGTGTCAATATTACGCCAAGCAGACTAATATGCCGGCCCAAGCACTCAGAACTATCCCAATTACTTGGCCGTTTGCGGTCTGGGGGCTAGATATGATGGGACCGTTCAAAACTGCTCAAGGTGGACTTACACATCTACTTGTAGCTGTGGATAAGTATACCAAATGGGTGGAGGCTAAACCCATCAGAAAGCTTGACGGTGTAACTGACAGAAATTTCATCATTGACATAGTCATGAGATATGGCGTTCCACACAGCATAATAACCGACAACGGGACAAATTTCTCCATTGGAGAGTTGGCAAAATATTGCCGACAAACGGGGATTCGCCTAGATCTCGCATCTGTAGCACACCCGCAATCCAATGGACAGGTTGAAAGAATGAATAGCTCAATCCTGCAAGGAATACACCCAAGACTCGAATCTCCTCTTCATAGAGCGGCTGGAGCATGGGTAGAGGAGCTGCCTTCCGTGCTTTGGAGTATTCGAACGACACCAAACAGGTCAACTGGGCAAACCCCGTTTTTCCTAGTTTATGGTGCGGAAGCTATCCTTCCAACGGACATGATCCATGATAGCCCAAGAGTGCGGGATTTCGACGACTCGGATGCCGAAGAAGAACGACAGGATGCCGTCGATCTCTTAGAAGAGGAACGAGAGCTTGTGCTTCAAAGATCCGACATTTACCAGCAAGGTTTACGACGTTACCATAGTCGGAAAATCAGGCATCGTTCTTTTAAAGAAGGTGACTTAGTGCTGAGATTGGTGCAGCAAAGAAAGCACAAATTGGCCCCAGTATGGGAAGGACCATTTGTAATCATCAAAGCTATGAAAAATGGGTCATATTATCTTGTAGATATTCGGGACACGGAAGACGATCCCGAAAAGCCGAATCGCAAAAGAAAGAGAAAGATAGATGATGAACTAGGAGAGACAAAGAGGCCTTGGAGCATCCAGCAGTTACGTCCCTTCTACACTTAGTTCAATTTCTATGTAAACATCTTTGAGATCATGAAATAAAGTTGTCGGAATTCTTGTATCCATATTTTTACAAGTTTATTATAGTACAAAACATGATTCCACCTTATCTATTTCCCAATGATCTTGCAAAATACTCAATGTTAACCCGAATTGTGCCTGCGTGCTCGGTGTTTAAAAACTGAATGATTTTCAGCCTGCTAACGGCTAAAGGAAACTCGGATTGTGCCTGCGTGCCCAAGTTTCAAAAAATTCCTTACTTTTCTCTAAGTATTATCTGATTGTTTACGTGTTGGGTCACTAGAGATAGTTAGTTAAAATGCCTTTAGTTTGATCCATGTTTCCGAGTTTGAACTGGTTGGTTTTACCCAGTAATTCGGCATGATGATTCATAGTACTATTGAGCCATTTCAAACAGTAAGGACAGTTAAAACACATAAGCCAGAGAACTTAGAAGACAAAGGAATATTAAAACCCGGAAACCTTGCAAAGAATTTCATAATTAAAACTGCAAAAGGCGGAGTTCTTGTTTATACAAAAGGAATAGAAGCATTACAATATAAATTACATTGTAAAAGTGCAGTAATGCTCCTATTGTCTAGTTCCACCATCCAGGATCAGGACAGCCCTTCAAGCATCCGAGTCTTTGTCGCTGCTGTCATTCTCGGGGGCTTCGGGGATCTCCTCTTCCGGATAGGTGATGGAGATGTTAACCATGGAGGCAATCTTGGTGGCATGGCCTTTGATTTCATCAAAGATGGTGGTTCGCCGGTTTTCCGTGTATCCTTGAGGGATACCGGATGCCACGCGCCAAGACTTGGCACCAGGGTAATGCATACGCATAAGGCCGAGAGCCATGCGTGCACCACCCCGTGCTGCGGAGCGTAAGGTGGACTCCCTAGACTCCGCCACCTCTAGGATAGCACCCGGAAGTTTATAAACTTTCGAGAATTCTATGGCACTTGTAGGGAGGAACTTGCTGATCAGTTGGATCCCAGCATTTCTGATCGCATTCCATACCTTCCCAAAGGCTCGGATTTTTTCAATACGAGTAAGACCTGGATAATTTCCAGTTTTTTCGGAACAAACCTCCAAAAAGGTTAGGCGACAAAACAGAGAAAGAAAGCAAGACATGGACGAATCGGCAAATGAAATTAAACTTACCGAGAACTTTGTCAATTTCGGAACCTTCTTCTAGGCGAAGGAATAAGATACTTTCCAAGTCTTGGATAGTGGACTTATCTTTTTCCGCCTGATCAGAAGCCTTGGATTGAGAAATTCCAAGGGCCAGATTACTGGTTTCCAGATCTTGTTGAGCCTTCATAAGCTCCTTATGAAGGTCCAAATTTTCCTTGCGGAGACGTTCGGCATTGCCGGCATCTTCAGCTAATTCCTTGGCCTTAGCCAAAGCAGCTGGAAAGCAAGGGAAAAATTCCAAGTTTAGAAAAATCTCGAGAAAGTACTTATTGATAATCCGGATAAAACAGAATAAAGCATACCTGTTGTTTCCAATAGCTGTAGCTGAGATGATGCCATCTCATTGTCCTTAAACTCAATAATAGATTGAAGGGTTTTCACCTCTTCATTCTTGATGTTAAGTTTATTAAAAATTTCCAAGTTTATTACATCAGCAGTATGCTGAAATGCGGAAATAAAAGCCAAACGCTTAAGTTAGATCAAGCGTTATAAAGAAGCATTAAGGGGAAAATATTTTTCCAACTTAATGCTTGGGGGCTAGAGATATTACCTGGTTCACTTCCCGCAAGTTTGACAAAGTCTCGTTGAATTCTTTTGCATATTCAGAAAAAAGAATCCCAACGTGATGAAGGCCATCTTGTATGACCTGACGAGGTGAAAATACGAAATCATTTCGGATAATTAGCCGCGCTGTGGCCAAGGACGGATCAGAGGAGCAGGAGCGAAGAATTTCCTAGCTTCTGGACGGATATATCCGAGTTCATCAAATGGTTCTTTCTTTATCCGGATATTCCTGTCTAAATTCAGAATAGGCTCGTCCTCCCCAGATTCCCGAGGATTTCTATTCATCTGTGTTTCCGCCCTTTCCCTCGTGCCCATGGTAGCTGCAATAGGCTGGCTGGATTGCTGAAATTGATTATCCGGGTTCGTGGTTTTATACCCCTTACTAGACATAGCTAAGGAAGGAGAAACTGCAGCAGAAGAAGGTTCCCTTTTGATAGCAGCAGCTTTATGTTTCTTCAGTTTCTTTGTTTTCAAAAGAGTTGGAGCAAGGCTGAAAAGGAAACATCCGAGAAATAAATATCTCGAAGAACTGAAGAGGAATAACGATTAAAAAAGCTCCAGCAGAATACCTGGATGTGGCGACGGGAATCCCGTCAATAGTTATCGTTTCCTCAAAAGTCACCTGCCTTTTACGTTTCCGATCGCCGTAGAAGCTGGCATGTAATTCGTTAAGCTTGGCATCGGAAGCAAGATCAGCTCCCTCAAGTTCGTCGAACTAAGGAAGTAGCAACGATGTGTTAAAAGTCAGACAAGGAGTTTAATCCGAGAAAAACCCAAAGGCGAGGAAAATATAAATACCTTGGGGGCTGGATTCTCCACGTGATATATTGCCAGACTTTCTGCGTATTGATTGCACGTGGCGACCAGTTGGTGGAGTCGCTTTATGAAATCCTTTTTGGTATAGGACTTGTCCGTCCCCCTCATACTATCTTCTGGCCCTTCATATTCGCAAAGGAGCCGGGAACGAAAGGAAAGAGGTTGAATACGGCGTCCAAACCAACATAAAACAGTATCCTTTCCAGTTAAGGGAGGCTGAAAGGAAGTAAGCTTGGCGATACGCCGTTTTATCTTCATCGGGTTTTCCGGCAATGTCTGCATTGCTTCAACTGCCCAACTCTCTTGAGGAGAGGCGGCGGAATTAACGAATGGAGGAATCCCGTTTTCCTTACCAGGGAATGGGACATCCTGATGGTAAAAGAAGGAACCCATCCAAGATTTGACGGGTTCCGATGTTTTTATCTTCGGATACCAATCGTCCCTAAATCTCCGAAGAGTGGAAGAAATAGTTCCGCAGATGGGAGGAATACCTTCTGTGAGGTTATGCTTCACTTCAAAGCAATATCGCCAGAAATCTAGACTTGGTGCTATTCCTAAATACCCTTCAAAAAGGGTCTGGAAACTAGCTAGGTAAAGGATGGAGGTGGGAGAAAGATTGTGTGGCTGAACGCCATAATTGTAACATCCCAAGTATGAAAAACCACCCCTAGCATGTTTGATTTCTTGTTTACTTAAATTTTTGCATCATGTCATCATGCTCATTTATTTGTTTGCATTTGTTTCTTATTGGTTTGCTTTTGTTTTACTCTGTTTTCACAATTCAAATTCAAACCTTTATTCATAATTGCTCTGTTACAATCTTTTTCAAATAATAAGTTCAAATCAAACCCTTATTTGTTTCCAATTATTCCATAATGCTCAACTATCAAAATGATGGTTTTAATCAATCAATTAAATCCCAAATCCCAGTCAAAATTCAAATCAAAGCATCAAACAGCAACCAATTTGAATTCATGCAAATTATACAACAATCCTAATCAATTGTTTATAATTAAACAATAGGGTCACCCTATTAAAAGGTTTGTTTTCAATAATTTTTCCTAATAATAAAATCCATTCAAATTTGATTAAATCACAAACAGTATTTAAAATTTGAACTTTTTGGAAAATAAAAGTTAGCATTCAGTTGCTATGGTGAAAACTAACCTAACCATAATTTTTTCAAAATTTTCCTAACCCTAAAAACTATCTATTTCTTCCAATTCCTTTTTCTGCAAAAAAAACAGAAGGAGAAATTTTAAAAATAAAATTCTAGCGCCAAAGGGCAGTGGGCTGCGCCCAGCCCACTTTCTCCTCTCTCCCCGCGCAGCCCGGCCTTTTTCTCCCCTCTCCAGCCCGCGTACCGGTTCACTTCTATTCCTTCGTCGTCATCATGTACGGCAGACCATCTGATGGTGCCACGGCGGCAGCAGTCACATCCCGACGGCGATCCGCGCATCCCTAGGGCTATAAGAGCAGCCCTAGACCCCCTTGCGCAGCCCTAGCTAGCCCTACCCCCTATCCCCTCGAGACCGCCGCCGAATTCTCTCTCTCGCGGCCGATCCGCTCTCTCTGTACCTCGCCGGAGTTCCTCCGACTGAATCCATGTCGACGGCCGCCACTCCGACGCGTCTCCTACCCACCTAGCCACAGAAATCCGACCACCACTTTCTCCTCTTCCGTTTGGACACCGCGGCCACCCCGGAGATCCACCACACCGTCGCCGCCGTCCTCGACCTGCCGCCACCGGTTCTGCCTCGAGCCTCTGCTCGACGACAATCGCCGGTGAGCATGCCACCGTGTCCTCCTCCTCCTCTATCTCTATTGCGCGCGCATCCACGCACTGCACACGCATCACTGCACCACCAGCAGCAGCCACGAGCACAGCACCACGGCGGCTCGCCGCCGGCGTCATCATCTCTGTCAGAGTTCAGTTAGCAGCGCGCGCAAAAGTTCAGTTAACGTGCAGATCAACTATAACCTCCCCGCGACCCTGTACCTGACAAAACTGACGGAACACCGCAGTGGTAGCACTGCCTCTCCCGCACGGGCAGGTCACGAGTTCGAGCCCTCGCGCCGCGGAATAAAATCCAAACCTTTTGCGTGGGGCACTGACAGGCAGGCCCCACCTGTCTGTGGCACTGGTGCCACGCGTGCGTCCACGCTGGCCCAGGGCCCAGTGGCAGTGCCCTGGGTAGATAACTGCGGGGTAACAAAAGTTTTCCAACTTTTCTGTTTTAAATCAAAGCCCTTTAAAATTACAGAATGGTCCTCTAATTTAAATTGCTTATAACTTTTATTTTATAACTCCAAATAATAAAAGTAAAATATGTGTGTTGATCCAAATTAAATTATCTATCTAACTAAACCATTTGTTTTCTGTTTTGAATTTTCCAAATGCATTCCAAATTTGAATTCAAACAATTCAATTGTAATTTGACAAATTGCATAACTAATTCATAATTAATCCAAATAATGCAAATAAAATATGTTTTCCATACCATTTTGAACCATCTTTCCAAATATAAATTTTGTTTCATCATTTGAATAATTAAAATTGCTTAAATAATTTAAACCTTGTTTAAATCATTTAAATTTGCTAAATTCATAACTTGCTCAAATTAAATTATTTTTGAACATGCAAAATATGTTTTCAAACCAGAAAAACTTAACCTTTTCAAATATGAATTTGAATTTATGTTTGGAACAAATAAAATTCAAGTAATATTCAAACTTGTTTAATTTTGTTAAGTCATAATAAATTCATCCTAATTCCTTTTTCAATATTTGAAACATGTAATCCACCCAAAATTTTATGATCTTTTCAAATATGAATTTTGTTATTTATTTTGCACCATTTAACTTGGTGAAAACAACAACTATTTGTGTAATCCCTTTAAGGAACCAAAAATTCCCTAACTTAATAACTAAATTTCTAGATTGGTAAACCCTATTTTAAATTGGTTCTATTGTTGTTATTTTGTTGTTTTCCTCATCCATGCATCATACTAATCCACTCCACCTGTTGGTTAATTGGAAAACCATTGTTTCAACCAAAATCCATGGGTTTTTCATATGCAACTCAAAATTGCATATGTGTCCATTTAAATTGTGTTACCCTGTCAACTAGTTTATTTTGATGCATCCATTAACTTGACCTGCATCATCCCATGATTGTGCATTATGCCATGATATTGATTGTTTATCTTCCTGTATTGTTTGTTTGCTTCTTCTCGGATAGACGACGACGTTGAGACAGACGATACTTACGACACCCCTTCTGAGGATCTAGCCCAGTACCAGGCTACTGAGTTTGCAGGCAAGTTATCACTCACATGAACCATTGTGTTCCTTTCAACATTGGTTACCGATACTTTCCGTTATCTATTTTCTGCTAGCCATATGTATCGTTGCTTCTGTTACGAACCTATCACATGATACCCTGAACCCTGATATTGCCTCACCTCCAGTCCTATAACCCCGTTGCTTGGGCCCGTGTCTTACTAGTATGCTTAGGGTTGTTTTTGCTCGAGTCTGTTATCAGTTACTTTCTGTTATCATATTTGATTATATTCTGGGGCTCGATGTTAAACAACAACCTGTTAATTTGAGGTAATAATAAATTGCTGATAAGGCACCGACAGGAGGCCCGGCGTGGTTTTGAGGCATGCTAGTGTCGACCCTAATAGGAAAAGGGTCTTGTCTACTGATCCATGATGAGCGCACTATCCGCATGTTGGAAGCGTGTATGGGCGCCCCCCTCAATTTGATTCGATTCGCATCTCGTCCAAATCACCACACTTAGTTCGGGCTTTCCATTTGATGCACGCATATGTAGGTACAAACCCGAGGCCAGGGTGGAACTTTTGTAGTCGGCATTTAGGGCGGCGTGGTCTTCCAGTGCTATGAGGGTCAACTTTTCTTCGTGGGGCTCGATTAGCCGCGCACGCACAGCACGTGGTTCTTTGGGCTTGATGCGAAGAAGAGTTGAGTTGTGTTGAGTGCCCCGCTTGGTGGGAAAGGCCTTCCCATCTGGCGGGTTATTCTTACGTGTACGGCCAAATTGGTGCACCCCTGCAGGGATAAATCTTCTCGAGAAGCCGTGTTTTCCGCGGTTATGGTTGACTTGGTGAAAGTACTGGCTAACAAGTACTCAGAACAACTTACACTTAACTAATGATAACTTGACTAGTAATCGCTTTATTGCCACAATAACTTGATCCATCATTAATCCAACGGTGTGAGTTTATCCTCGGATTGCCTCTTTGGATAAGGGGCGAGATCCAGGATGGGTTTTTGTTGGTGGTTAGTTGTAGTTGGTTACGTTACGCTATCTTATCCCCTTTCTGATAGCCGGAAGTTGTAGTATGTTCTGTAGTTGGTTAGTGCAGCCGGTTGCAGCATCTTTATTTATCCCTTTCTTCCGTTGAACCCAAGGCATATGTGCTTGGTGTTGACGGGCTACACTTTGGTGAACTGTGAGTCTTGCTTGCCAGTACGTTTATGTACTGACCCCTTTGGGGCTGTGTTTTCCGCAGACTACGCTTACGAGGATCCCCGTGACGGCTACTACGTGGAGTTTGACGAGGCTGCTGACGAGTAGGTAGCGGACCCGGGCAGGATCCGAGACATCGTGGATGGGCTCCGTCTTTTCGTTTCCGGCTTCTTAAGCCTATTTGGATTTGTCTGTACTCAGACCCTTTGAATGCTTCCGCTGAGATGTAATGATGTTATGTTGGGACATGTGTCCTCTGGATGATTGTATTTGCTATCTCTGCTCTAGTGAGAGCTATTTGCAACTTATTTCCATATTTTGTGTCTTAGAGATATGTTATGTTATCATTCTGTTAAACGCCGTTGACGTACCATGCGTGTATGGTATGAAGTACGTCAATGGTAGTATCCTGATTTCTATGGGATAGTTTACATCGACGGTGAATGGTAGAGATTGGTTGTCACACATAATTGTTGGCCTACTCGTAAGAGATGTGGGTGCCGGTAAGCCCCGTAATCCAATCAACTACTGTTCAGTTCGTACGGTGAGTATCCTCTAGAAGTCCGGGTGCGACAAATGGTATCAGAGCCTGTCTGCCTGTAGGATCCCTTTTACTGGTCGCAGTTGAGTCGAGAAACTATTTTGTAGCTATATAGGAAAAATGAAACGTGAGAGTAGGGATTCTGCCATTTTTCTTCTTTCCCCACCCACCCACCCTTTTCTGGTAAGGAAGTGCAACGTTGTTTTCTGTTCTCACCTAAACTTTCAAGTTAGGATTTCACGAATCCTGGTTTCTCTGGGATAGTTACATCTACTAGACCATAGGAATGGAGGTGGTTGTGACATGATTTATCATGTTTCCTACTCATGATTGAGAACGGAGGCGTGTAAGCCCCGGAAGCAAATCCTCTATCCCTTAAGCAGTAGATATTGATCCTTTAGAAGCCCGGATGGGTTTTCCGTAGTACCTCAGGAGTTTTGGTCTCGTGTTTCCCGTTGTTGCTTTGATATCCTGTTCTTCTCAACATCCTTTTCGTCCGTTGAAACCTTGTTGTTGCTTTCCACTTCAGTTCTCTACCGGCGTCTAATCAAAACTTCCCCGATCATCTGCAGATGGATCTCAGGTTCTTCCCGCAGGTGGTTCGGATGACTCGTTGCGAGAGCACTGCCGGTTATCCGGAGATGCTGAGAGACATGGTCACTTATTTGGGGTTCCGTTGGGCACCAGAGTACCAGGTCTACGAGCAGCAGAGAGAGTTTGACCAGACCTACTACCAGGCTATCGTCTACATTCTGTCAGATGATGGCATGAGCGTTGTCCACCGCTAGGAGGCAGTAGGTTCCACAGTGGATATGGCTGTGCAGCAGGCAGCTTATGTGAGTCTCACCGTCCTTCGTGCTGACTACTGGGGATTTGACGATTCTATCTATCGCCACATCCCCCGTGGTTACATCACTTCGGAGGGAGCTCACTTCACTCTCTACGACAACCTGGATGTCTACGAGCATGATAACACCAGGCTGCACACCACCGCTCAGTTTGTGAGGCACAGTGATGCAGTTGCCACCACACTGTCTCAGGAGTTGGCTTCCGTCACAGAGCAGCTCTACCTTGCTTTGACTCGTCTGGCGATGTACACCACAGACTTTGTTGGAGATGAGCGCTTTGCATGTTTCGATCAGCCAGTTGGTCGTTGTCTGCCAGATGCTGGAGGTTACGAGCCGATCAGAGGTCCACTCCTCAACCTCGGTGCTGGTTACACTGGGATTCCACGCTTTGGAGCACAGGGAGTCGACGCTATGTACTTCACCACACCTAGAGTCGCTCTCAGACCACGTCAGATCTATGTGGATCGTCGTTCTACCTACTTTCGTGGGCGTGCTCCTCACCGTACCCCTCGTCGTACTACTCACCGCCGTCCTGCGTGATGAGCATGAGAGTACCGATGTATCCATTCTTAGCTATGTTTAGTTATCCTTTGGCTTTCGAACCATGTATTGGTGTGTTGGATATTCTGATGTATTTGAACATGTGATGATGTACCGGTTGGTTATCTATTCATGCGTCGGAATAATCTCTCTTTCGGTTTCCAAGTCTATCTGTTTCTGTTGTTGTGCTAAAATGCATGTCTATTCAGGATGCCGCCAACAAGGAACAACCCGCCTGAGCCACCGCCAATCACGGAGGTCTTGACTCACATGACTCAGGTCGTGACGCAGATGGCCCAGATCCAGGCTAACCAGCACAACAACCAGAATGCTCCACGAGTCAGCATCAAGGAGTTTCTGAGTCTGGGGCCGAGAGCTTTCGTGGCAACACGCGAGCCTCTGGATGCTGATGACTGGATCCGTGAAATGGCCAGGGCTCTGGACATTGCTCACGTTGCTGAGGAAGACAAAGTCAAGTATACCACCTACCTACTGAAGGGTCAGGCAGCTACCTGGTGGGAGAACTACCAGACCATGAGAGCTGGATACCCAATCACCTGGGGATGTTTCAAGGAAGCTTTCCTGAAGCACCACATCCCAGATGGTCTCATGGAAAGGATGCGTGAGGAGTTTTGCTCTCTCAAGCAGGGCAAGCTGGACGTCATTGGCTATCAGAATGAGTTCAATCGCCTCGCTCGTTACGCTGGTGATGAGGTGTCCACTGAGGCTAAGAAGATGGCAAGGTTCTGCCGAGGTTTTAACCCGGAAATCAAGTACGCCCTCACCAACATCAAGGCCAAAGACTTCGAGGAGCTCGTGAACACCGCGCTCAATGAGGAAAATGGGCGCAAGGCGTTCGAGGAGTCTCGGAAGCACTCGCGTGAGGGTGGTTCCTCCTCCAACATGACCACCCCTCCGCAGAAGCGCCGCATCTGGGTGCCAAATGGTGCAGTCACTCGGGCTCCATATGCCCAAGCTTCTCCAGGCTTCGCTTCCCGCCCGCCCAACCCATCTCAGATGCAGGCTCAGAGGTTTTCAATGGGGCAGCCAAGGCCAGATGCACCTCGTGTCGTCACTTGCTACAAATGCAAGCAGACGGGGCACTACGCTGACAAGTGCACTCAGAGGCAGCTACCTCCACCACCTCCTCGCCCCAACACCAACCAGGCAATGGTGCGTGCTCCCCCGGCTAAAGCCTTCAACTCCAACAACAGGCCTGTCGGGAGGACCGCGAGGGTGAATCATGTCAAGGTCGACAAAGCTGAGGAAGCTGCTGACGTCGTTCTCGGTACATTCCCCGTTAACTCTAACCCAGCTAAAGTGTTGTTTGATACCGGAGCATCGCATTCTTTCGTGTAAAAGATCTTTGCGACAGCAGTTAAACTACCTTTTGTTGGTTTGGGTTCCCCGCTAGTAGTAAACTCCCCTGGAGCAACTATGCAAACTTCCAAGATCAGTCACGAGAATCAGATTCTAATTGGAGGTCACATATTCCTTGCTTCTCTCATTCTGCTTGGCAATTCTGACATTGATGTCATTCTTGGCATGGATTGGTTGAAGGCCAATAAAGCTACGATTGATTGTGCTCAGAAGTCAATAACTCTGTTCCACCCTTCTGGCCAGATAGTCTATTCTCCAAATGAATCAAGTTCTGTTCAGCTTTACACCCTCGATGCTAAACCTCTACCTCTACTCGAAAATGTTCCGGTGGTTTGTGAATTCCCTGACGTCTTTCCAGAAGAGTTGCCAGGGATGCCTCCGGACAGAACAGTTGAGTTCGTGATCGAGCTTGAACCAGGTACTGCTCCAATCTCTAAGCATCCATACAAGATAGCTCCTCCTGAACTGAAATTGTTGAAGGAGCAAATCGATATGTACATGGAGAAAGGTTACATTCAACCTAGTTCTTCCGCTTGGGGTTGCCCAACTCTGTTCGTTGCAAAGAAGGATCAAACAAAGAGACTCGTTGTTGACTATCGTCCTCTCAACGAGAAAACCATCAAAAACAAGTATCCAATTCCTCGTGTCGATGATCTTTTTGATCAACTTGCTGGAGCCTCAATATTCTCAAAGTTGGACTTGAGGATGGGTTACCATCAAATAAAGATCAGAAAGGAAGATATTCCAAAAAACAGCTTTCACCACTCGGTACGGTCTATATGAATACACCGTCATGTCCTTTGGTCTCACCAATGCACCGGCGACATTCTCAAGACTCATGAATTTTGTCTTCCATGAATACCTCGACAAGTTCGTTGTGGTATATCTCGATGACATTCTGGTCTACTCAAAATCTGAGGAAGAGCATGGAGAACACCTTCGTCTCACTCTCATGAAACTTCGCGAGCATCGTCTATATGCCAAGTTCTCCAAATGTGAGTTCTGGATTCCAGAAGTTGCTTATCTTGGTCATGTCATCTCTGCCAAGGGCATAGCCATTGATCCAGAAAAGGTTAAAGCAATTGTTGATTGGAAACCTGCTAAGACGGTGAAGCAAGTCAGAAGTTTTCTTGGCTTGGCTAGCTATTGCCGTCGTTTCGTCCAAAACTTTTCCAAGATTGCCAAACCTCTCACTGATCTCACAAAGAAGGACAAGAAGTTCGTTTGGTCTCCACAATTTGATGAAAGTTTCAATCTCCTGAAGACTAAACTCACTTCTACCCCAGTTCTGGTTGGCCCAGATACTACCAAACCTTTCCAAATATTCTGTGATGCATCTCTCCAAGGTCTAGGTGCAGTTCTTGTGCAAGAACGTCAAGTTGTGGCTTATGCTTCGCGTCAGTTGAATGCACATGAGCAAAACTATCCCACACATGATCTAGAACTTGCAGCAGTTGTGTTTGCCCTCAAGAAATGGAGGCAATACTTGTTGGGTAACCGCACTGAAATCTTTTCCGATCATAAGAGTCTGAAATACATCTTCACTCAACCAGATCTAAACCTCGGGCAAAGGAGATGGATTGAAAAGATTAAGGACTTTGATCTCACCATTTCTTACACTCCAGGCAAGGCTAATGTTATGGCCGATGCTCTCAGTCGCAAGTCCTATTGCAATAATCTCATGATCATGGAAAGCCAACCTCCACTTCATGAAGAATTCGAGAAGCTGAACCTTGGTCTTGTTCCTCAAGGCTATCTTGCAAGCCTGACAGCCAGTCCAACTCCCGAGGATAAGATTCGTTTTGAACAACTTCGTGATGCTGAAATCAAGAAGATGGTAGAACACATCAAAGAAGGCAAGGAGAAATTTAAATCCTTCTCAATTGATGACAAAGGAACTGTGTTCTTCGAAGGACGCATTGCAGTTCCTCAAGTTCAAAGTCTCAAAGATGTTATTCTCAAGGAGGCTCATGAAACTCCTCTATCCATCCACCCTGGAAGTACAAAGATGTACCAGGATCTTAAGACACTGTATTGGTGGCCTGGCATGAAACGTGAAATTGCTCAATACGTTTCTGAATGCGATGTTTGTCAACGTGTTAAGGCAGTCCATCAGAAAACAGCCGGTCTACTCCAACCTCTGAAAATTACTGAGTGGAAGTGGGACATGATTGAAATGGACTTCGTCACTGGTTTTCCAAAGTCCAAGAAGGGCAACGATGCAATCTTCGTTGTTATTGATCGTCTCACTAAGGTAACTCACTTCTTTGATGTCAAAGAAACAATCTCAGCTAGCCAGTTAGCATAACTTTACACAGCAAAGATTGTTCCTCTTCATGGTGTTCCATTGGAAATAAGCTCAGACCGTGGAAGCATATTCACTTCTCATTTCTGGAAAAGCTTTCAAGAAGCATTGGGCACCAAACTTCTTTTCAGCACAGCTTATCACCCTCAGTCTCAGGGGCAAGTCGAAAGAGTCAATCAGATTCTTGAGGATATGCTCAGAGCATGTGGTATCTCCTTTGGCATGAAATGGGAGGATTGCCTTCCATATGCTGAATTCTCCTACAACAACAGCTACCAGGCAAGCCTAGGCATGGCACCATTTGAAGCACTCTATGGCCGCAGATGCAGGAGTCCAATCAATTGGTCTGGAGCTGGTGAACGTTCACTCTTAGGCCCTGACATTGTTAAGGAAGCCGAGGAGAAAGTTCGTATCATTCGTGACAATCTCAAGATTGCTCAGTCTCGTCAGAAAAGCTACTATGACAGCAAGCACAGGGATATGATCTATGCACCTGGTGACAAAGCATATCTCCGTGTAACTCCCCTCAGAGGCACTCATCGTTTCGGTGTGAAAGGAAAGCTTGCACCAAGATACATTGGTCCTTTCAACATTCTCTCAAGGCGTGCAGAAAATGCTTATCGTCTTGAACTTCCAGAAAAACTATCCAAAGTGCACGATGTGTTTCATGTGTCACAACTCAAGAGGTGTTTCAAAGATCCAGATCGTGCAGTTGATCATGATTCCATTGAACTGCAAGATGATCTATCTTATGAGGAGCACCCTGTTCGTATTCTCGATGAGACCGAGCGTAAGACTCGCAACAAGAGCACCAAGTTCTTGAAAGTGCAATGGGCGCATCATTCCGATAAAGAGGCAACGTGGGAGACCGAAGAGGATCTTCGCAAGAAGTATCCGGACCTTTTCCTTTCTCAGTAGGAATCTCGGGGCGCGATTCCTTAAAGGGGGGGCGTTTTGTAACATCCCAAGTATGAAAAACCACCCCTAGCATGTTTGATTTCTTGTTTACTTAAAGTTTTGCATCATGCTCATTTATTTGTTTGCATTTGTTTCTTATTGGTTTGCTTCTGTTTTACTCTGTTTTCACAATTCAAATTCAAACATTTATTCATACTTGCTCTGTTACAATCTTTTTCAAATAATAAGTTCAAATCAAACCCTTATTTGTTTCCAATTATTCCATAATGCTCAACTATTAAAATGATGGTTTTAATCAATCAATTAAATCCCAAATCCCAGTCAAAATTCAAATCAAAGCATCAAACAGCAACCAATTTGAATTCATGCAAATTATACAACAATCCTAATCAATTGTTTATAATTAAACAATAGGGTCACCCTATTAAAAGGTTTGTTTTCAATAATTTTTCTTAATAATAAAATCCATTCAAATTTGATTAAATCACAAACAGTATTTAAAATTTGAACTTTTTGGAAAATAAAAGTTAGCATTCAGTTGCTATGGTGAAAACTAACCTAACCATAATTTTTTCAAAATTTTCCTAACCCTAAAAACTATCTATTTCTTCCAATTCCTTTTTCTGCAAAAATAAAACAGAAGGAGAAATTTTAAAAATAAAATTCTGGCGCCAAAGGGCAGTGGGCTGCGCCCAGCCCACTTTCTCCTCTCTCCCCGCGCAGCCCGGCCTTTTTCTCCCCTCTCCAGCCCGCGTACCGGTTCACTTCTATTCCTTCGTCGTCATCGTGTACGGCAGACCATCTGATGGTGCCACGGCGGCAGCAGTCACATCCCGACGGCGATCCGCGCATCCCTAGGGCTATAAGAGCAGCCCTAGACCCCCCTGCGCAGCCCTAGCTAGCCCTACCCCCTATCCCCTCGAGACCGCCGCCGAATTCTCTCTCTCGCGGCCGATCCGCTCTCTCTGTACCTCGCCGGAGTTCCTCCGACTGAATCCATGTCGACCGCCGCCACTCCGACGCGTCTCCTACCCACCTAGCCACAGAAATCCGACCACCACTTTCTCCTCTTCCGTTTGGACACCGCGGCCACCCCGGAGATCCACCACACCGTCGCCGCCGTCCTCGACCTGCCGCCACCGGTTCTGCCCCGAGCCTCTGCTCGACGACAATCGCCGGTGAGCACGCCACCGTGTCCTCCTCCTCCTCTATCTCTGTTGCGCGCGCATCCACGCACTGCACACGCATCACTGCACCACTAGCAGCAGCCACGAGCACAGCACCACGGCGGCTCGCCGCCGGCGTCATCATCTCTGTCAGAGTTCAGTTAGCAGCGCGCGCAAAAGTTCAGTTAACGTGCAGATCAACTATAACCTCCCCGCGACCCTGTACCTGACAAAACTGACGGAACACCGCAGTGGTAGCACTGCCTCTCCCGCACGGGCAGGTCACGAGTTCGAGCCCTCGCGCCGCGGAATAAAATCCAAACCTTTTGCGTGGGGCACTGACAGGCAGGCCCCACCTGTCTGTGGCACTGGTGCCACGCGTGCGTCCACGCTGGCCCAGGGCCCAGTGGCAGTGCCCTGGGTAGATAACTGCGGGGTAACAAAAGTTTTCCAACTTTTCTGTTTTAAATCAAAGCCCTTTAAAATTACAGAATGGTCCTCTAATTTAAATTGCTTATATCTTTTATTTTATAACTCCAAATAATAAAAGTAAAATATGTGTGTTGATCCAAATTAAATTATCTATCTAACTAAACCATTTGTTTTCTGTTTTGAATTTTCCAAATGCATTCC
Organism: Alopecurus myosuroides; assembly: GCA_028641055.1. Taxonomy (NCBI): domain Eukaryota; kingdom Viridiplantae; phylum Streptophyta; class Magnoliopsida; order Poales; family Poaceae; genus Alopecurus; species Alopecurus myosuroides. The sequence continues at coordinate 34,198,008 of CM054062.1, forward strand.
AAATTTGAATTCAAACAATTCAATTGTAATTTGACAAATTGCATAACTAATTCATAATTAATCCAAATAATGCAAATAAAATAAGTTTTCCATACCATTTTGAACCATCTTTCCAAATATAAATTTTGTTTCATGATTTGAATAATTAAAATTGCTTAAATAATTTAAACCTTGTTTAAATCATTTAAATTTGCTAAATTCATAACTTGCTCAAATTAAATTATTTTTGAACATGCAAAATATGTTTTCAAACCAGAAAAACTTAACCTTTTCAAATATGAATTTGAATTTATGTTTGGAACAAATAAAATTCAAATAATATTCAAACTTGTTTTAAATTCATTAAAACTTGTTTAATTTTGTTAAGTCATAATAAATTCATCCTAATTCCTTTTTCAATATTTGAAACATGTAATCCACCCAAAATTTTATGATCTTTTCAAATATGAATTTTGTTATTTATTTTGCACCATTTAACTTGGTGAAAACAACAACTATTTGTGTAATCCCTTTAAGGAACCAAAAATTCCCTAACTTAATAACTAAATTTCTAGATTGGTAAACCCTATTTTAAATTGGTTCTATTGTTGTTATTTTGTTGTTTTCCTCATCCATGCATCATACTAATCCACTCCACCTGTTGGTTAATTGGAAAACCATTGTTTCAACCAAAATCCATGGGTTTTTCATATGCAACTCAAAATTGCATATGTGTCCATTTAAATTGTGTTACCCTGTCAACTAGTTTATTTTGATGCATCCATTAACTTGACCTGCATCATCCCATGATTTTGCATTATGCCATGATATTGATTGTTTATCTTCCTGTATTGTTTGTTTGCTTCTTCTCGGATAGACGACGACGTTGAGACAGACGATACTTACGACACCCCTTCTGAGGATCTAGCCCAGTACCAGGCTACTGAGTTTGCAGGCAAGTTATCACTCACATGAACCATTGTGTTCCTTTCAACATTGGTTACCGATACTTTCCGTTGTCTATTTTCTGCTAGCCATATGTATCGTTGCTTCTGTTACGAACCTATCACATGATACCCTGAACCCTGATATTGCCTCACCTCCAGTCCTATAACCCCGTTGCTTGGGCCCGTGTCTTACTAGTATGCTTAGGGTTGTTTTTGCTCGAGTCTGTTATCAGTTACTTTCTGTTATCATATTTGATTATATTCTGGGGCTCGATGTTAAACAACAACCTGTTAATTTGAGGTAATAATAAATTGCTGATAAGGCACCGGCAGGAGGCCCGGCGTGGTTTTGAGGCCTCCTAGTGTCGACCCTAATAGGAAAAGGGTCTTGTCTACTGATCCATGATGAGCGCACTATCCGCATGTGGGAAGCGTGTATGGGCGCCCCCCTCAATTTGATTCGATTCGCATCTCGTCCAAATCACCACACTTAGTTCGGGCTTTCCATTTGACGCACGCATATGCAGGTACGAACCCGAGGCCAGGGTGGAACTTTTGTAGTCGGCATTTAGGGCGGCGTGGTCTTCCAGTGCTATGAGGGTCCCCTTTTCTTCGTGGGGCTCGATTAGCCGCGCACGCACAGCACGTGGTGCTTTGGGCTTGATGCGAAGAAGAGTTGAGTTGTGTTGAGTGCCCCGCTTGGTGGGAAAGGCCTTCCCATCTGGCGGGTTATTCTTACGTGTACGGCCAAATTGGTGCAACCCTGCAGGGATAAATCTTCTCGAGAAGCCGTGTTTTCCGCAGTTATGGTTGACTTGGTGAAAGTACTGGCTAACAAGTACTCAGAACAACTTACACTTAACTAATGATAACTTGACTAGTAATCGCTTTATTGCCACAATAACTTGATCCATCATTAATCCAACGGTGTGAGTTTATCCTCGGATTGCCTCTTTGGATAAGGGGCGAGATCCAGGATGGGTTTTTGTTGGTGGTTAGTTTTAGTTGGTTACGTTACGCTATCTTATCCCCTTTCTGATAGCCGGAAGTTGTAGTATGTTCTGTAGTTGGTTAGTGCAGCCGGTTGCAGCATCTTTATTTATCCCTTTCTTCCGTTGAACCCAATGCATCTGTGCTTGGTGTTGACGGGCTACACTTTGGTGAACTGTGAGTCTTGCTTGCCAGTACATTTATGTACTGACCCCTTTGGGGCTGTGGTTTCCGCAGACTACGCTTACGAGGATCCCCGTGACGGCTACTACGTGGAGTTTGACGAGGCTGCTGACGAGTAGGTAGCAGACCCGGGCAGGATCCGAGACATCGTGGATGGGCTCCGTCTTTTCGTTTCCGGCTTCTTAAGCCTATTTGGAATTGTCTGTACTCAGACCCTTTGAATGCTTCCGCTGGGATGTAATGATGTTATGTTGGGACATGTGTCCTCTGGATGATTGTATTTGCTATCTCTGCTCTAGTGAGAGCTATTTGCAACTTATTTCCATCTTTTGTGTCTTAGAGATATGTTATGTTATCATTCTGTTAAACGCCGTTGACGTACCATGTGTGTATGGTATGAAGTACGTCAATGGTAGTATCCTGATTTCTATGGGATAGTTTACATCGACGGTGAATGGTAGAGATTGGTTGTCACACATAAGTGTTGGCCTACTCGTAAGAGATGCGGGTGCCGGTAAGCCCCGTAATCCAATCAACTACTGTTCAGTTCGTACGGTGAGTATCCTCTAGAAGTCCGGGTGCGACAATAATAATTAAGGACATCCAAGAAAAAGGCGGAAGGCGGTAAACCCATACCTCTCGCGATGTGAGGGGTAAGGAGGACGCGTTCCCCGTTTTTTGGTATGGGCTCGAGCTCACCTTCCGAGTTCCGCCATTTGCCTTTGATTATTAGCCCTCCCCTTTCCATTTGTGGAAGGAGGAAAGGAGGAATATTACTCGGACTCCAGATTCCGACAAATTCCATTTCTTCGTCAGCTCCGGCAGCGGCGGACGTGGCAGCCTCGGCGGCGGCGAACTCGTCGCCAACGAGCGTGATCTTCTCCTCCGCCGTCTCGGGAGTGAACGACGGAGTAAGCGCGGAGCTCGAATCCGCAAGATCCGCGGCGGCGGAAACATTTCCCTCATCCGCCGCGGTGCCCGCGGTCTTCACTGGTTCGTCGCCGCCGGCGTGCGTTGGGGAGTCCAGCACAGGATCCATCGTGTTGATGATATCCTCAATGTCTTGCGCGAAGTTGTGGGCTGGTGAGGACGGCGGAGATGCCATTAGGTGGCGGCGCTGGCTCGCCTCCGGTGAGATTTTGGGCGCGGTGTGCGTTCGGTGCTCTCTCTCTGCTGGAAGCTTGGGCGCTGTAATGGCGTTCAGAGTGGTTGCGGAAGGTTTTCCGGAAGGACGAAGAAGGCTATTTATAGCCGGAAATCCGTCACGATACGTGCTAACGGCTCTTTTGACCGTTGGATGATCAACGCGTGTCGCTCGCCGGAAAATCCGGGAAATGAATCGACAGGGTGATTATGGTTATCTCCTCGTTTCCCGCGAGAATCTGTCAGAGATATGTTTCTGGGTTTCCCGCCTGGAACCCAAACGTCCCTTACGTCAGCACGATTAAAGCGCTGACGTAGGAGGTTCCTTCTCCACGAATGATCGTGTGAGAAAAGCCGGATTTTCGGAATTCCGAGTTTTACGTTATCATCTCTTTTTGAAGAAGAATAAGAAGAATCAAGACTGCTGGTCAATATTTCTCGGACAATATGCATTTGGCGAAAGACGGAGAATCAGAGTTTTGATTCTTCTTGGGGGCTACTGTCGGATATATACTGAATAGGGGTGTATCAGATGGTAGTCATAAGTGCCGGATTACCAGGGTGGCCCAAGTGGTAGTGGGCTATGGTCCATTGGGCGGCCCAGTAAGCTGACGCGCAGAAGCCGGATTCTAGAAGGACCCGGATCACAACCCATGTGATCTGGCTTGGAGGAGAAGGCGGATTCCTTACTTTCCAAGTTAGAAGTTACCGTAGTCTTCTAGGTTTCCTACTCTGTATGCCCTAACCCGGCTATTATATAAAGCCGGAGGGGAGATATGATAGATAGACACGAAGCTACAGGCAAACTCGCCGGGAAGTTGATCCTCAGCGAATAGCTAAACAGAACCTCACATTGTAATTGTATACACAGGCTTTAGTCCTGATTAGTGAGATTGCAGGAGTAGGAACGCCGTACTATTACGACGTACCGAACCTGGGTAAATCCTGTGTCTTTGTCTTCAACGCGATCCCGTTTCCCCACGTCTCTACCCGTAGGTGGCACCCCCGTCTATAAAAACTACTACGATGTCTCGACAAGAGCATTAACCAGTTTGGTTTTCAACAACTGGAAACTCTCTTCTGCCATTCTTGACCATACAAATTGTTTATCTTTCTTAAAAAGATCACTCATTGGCTTGGCAGCTTTGGAGAAACCTTCAATAAAGCGGTGATAACAACCGATAAACTCGAGGAAGTTTTGAACCTCTTTGATGGACTTAGTCGAATCCCAGTCCAATATGGCTTGAACTTTGTTAGGGAGAACTGCAACTCCTTCAGCAGATAGGACATAGCCTAGAAATATGAGCTCTTTCAACCAGAACTCACATCTGGAGAATTTGGCATAGAGACGATGCTCACGAAGCTTTGTCAAAGCTAGCCGAAGATGTTCAGCATGTTCTTCTTCGGACTTGGAGTAGATTATAACATCATCGTAGTAAACCACAACGAACTTGTCAAGGTACTCCATGAAAATGGATTTCATAAGCACCATAAACATGGATGAAGCGTTGGAGAGTTCTGGAAACATAACAGTGTACTCGTAAAGACCAAAACGAGTTTTGACAACCGTTTTAGAGACATTCCCGGACCTAGTCTGAAGTTGATGATAACCCAGACTTACGTGTATCTTGGAGTAGACAGTGGCACCAAACAGACGGTCAAACAATCCATTTGTCCGAGGAAGAGAACACTTGTGCTTTATTGCCACATCATTGAACGGACAATATTCACTGACTAGCTGGGGAACTGTGGTATCCTTCTTCATGACAAAGAGTGTAGGACATCCACAAGAAGATGTGTTGGCATGAGGACAGACTTTTCCTTCTGACTCCTCTATTTTCTTCTTCAACTCAACCAGCTCTTCTAGAGACATACGGTGTGGTCTTTCAGAAGCAGGAGCCACTCCAGGAATTAGTTCAACAACAAACTCCACTGAATAATCATGATGCATACCAGGGAGCTCTTCCGGGAAGACATCCGGAAACTTACAAACCACTGATACCTCATGAATCTCAAGAGATGGTCGGACTTCGATTGCATTAAGCTGAGGAAATGGTTGTGGTTGAACTGTCCCACAAGGAAACAACAACCGAGTTGTCTGACCATAAGGATGAATCAGGGTAACAGACTTGGGTGCATAGTCAATCGTAGCATGATGTGTTGACAACCAGTCCATGCCCAATATGACGTTGATGTCATCTGAGTCCACGATGACAAGTGTAGAAAGAAACACCAAACCTCCAATTTCAATTGGGACACCAGGGCAACACTGATCAGTCCAGCAGAAGGACCCTGGGGTGGAAATTATCAACGGAGGAATCATACTCACAAGAGGTATGTCATGCAACACCACAAAAGCTCTTGATGCACATGAGTGTGACGCTCCGGAATCAAACAAAACAGAGGCTGGAGCTAGGTTAACACGAAGCATTCCCAACACAACATCAGGTGATTCCTGAGCTTCTTCAATCAGAACATGGTTCAAACGACCACGGTTAACAACACGTGTAGGAACGAGTTGAGGTGCAGGAGATATCCTCTGAGGACATTTGTCGGAGTAATGGCCAAGTTCATCACATACATGACATTTCACTAGCCGTTTCTTACCACCAACAACTCTAGATTGCCCACCAAGGTGACCTTGTTGAACAACTGATGGATATGGAATAGCACTGTACGGAAGGAACAAACGACGCTTCTTGGAACAAGAAGAAGACGCACGTGACTCTCCAGAAATCTGCTTCAAAGAAATTTCCATTTCCCTTTTGCCACGCTCCAAGGTAAGGGCATGATTATAAAGGTCCTGGAAGGTTGGAAACTGGAAAGAGAGTAGCTCATAGCGAACTCCGGAATCCAGACCCTTGCGGAACAACTCTTGTTTATCCGCATCATCTGCAATATCTCGGGGTGCATAACGAGCCAAACGGGTGAATTCACGCCCGTAGGTTTCAACATCCATCTGTCCCTGAATCAGATCCAGGAACTCTTTTCTTTTTGAGTCCATAACTGCCTCAGGAACATGGGCAGCACAGAACTCTTTACAGAACTCCTCCCAAGTAACCTTATGTCCCGGCGATTGCAACGCCAAGAAACCTTCCCACCATGAACCAGCTTCATCCTCTAGCTGATAGGCGGCGAAGTTCACACGGTCACTTTCTGGAACATGGAGAGCATTAAATTTGCGCTCGATAGTACAGTGCCAATCATCAGCATCAATGGGTTCCTTAAGACTGCTGAAAGATGGAAGCTTAGCATGAACTAAATCCCCGAATGTGACACATTCGTCATGAGGACTTTCAGTGTTTTGCGCCACACACTCAAGGAGATGTTCATTTCTCAGGCAGTTGGTCTCGATATCCTGAAGAACTTGCGTCATTAAGAAAGATGACGACTCTCCCTCGGTATGACCACTTTCAACGGAATCTCGAGTACTCCCAGACATCCTGAGTACAAAGAAATGGAACCATGAGAAACACTCCCATGGGAAAGAATGCAATAGAAAGATTCATGACTTGTTATGGATCAACTGAAGTCAAAAGGAAACAACGATTTAGACCGATGGAGGTAGCTTGAAAACTCTGAGAACATAGCAACCTGACACGGAGGACTAGGAAAAACACCCAACGATTTTGCTCCTAACTTTGAAGTTAGCAGGTGAGAGGTAAAACATTTGAAACCAAATGAGATACGATGACTCAGAGTTCGAGCGATACCAGGTAAGGAGTAAAAAGAATCCTAAGAAGGTTTTCACAACTCATTTGTCATTTCGGAAATAGTTTTCACAAACTCTAGACTCAACACCCACCAATAGCAAGGTTTTTCCTACAAGCAGTCCTGCTCTGATACCATGACCTGTCAGACCCCAAGACCCAGAGATATACAAACTGTCATGTGCTCCTACCAATGGACTCACAAGGGCTTCAGGGTTATCAGCCCCGGCCGCAACAAACAACGGCAGGCAGACCGGATTCGTCGGCACGTAGTCCGGATCCCCGGTCTACTACTCCTTGTGTCCATGCTAGTCATAACCATATATGTATACCCAAGCGTCCACGAGTCGGATGAAACTGAAGGAACGGGACCAAAGTTATACAGAGCTGCTATGTGTCCAGAAAGTGCAACAACAATCGAGGGTTACTGGGGTTACCTCGCCCCAGGCCGAATCACATCGGCAGGCGGGCTCGGACATGGATCATCGGATCCACAACCCCTCGACTGTGACAACTATGCAGGCATAGCCAAAACTGTATAACAATGAGCTCGAAACCAATAACCTATCAAAGCAGTACTCTAAACATGGAAGTTGTATTTAACAGGTATTACTAGAGTATAGCTTACAAACAGAGGTCACATGACCCAACATTACATCAGACAACGGAAAGCAATTTATGTTGCTATTCAACAAGAACCAAAAAGGCCTAAGAGGCCGCAACAAAAGGCGACGTCCTAGCCCATAGATTCCAGGCTGCTACCTGGGAAACCCCAAACTATCCGTCGATGTCCACGTTGATACACCACCAAAGATATGGAACTCCACCTAAACCAAATTGAAGCAAACGTGAGTACTGGAAGTACTCAACAAGACTTAGTTAACCTATTATATATCTGCTTGTTCCAAAAGGGTTTATGAAGGTTGTTCTGCGTAAAGCCAACTTTGTTTCAAATAGAGGGAGATTGAGAAGCTTTTCACAAATCTTTTAAAATAACACCCTTCCCTCAGGTATTGCCTTCAAGACCTTCGAAGCATCATCTTCAGCACATGATAACCGGAACCACCTCTTGAAACTAAACATTCATTGGCAACATCTTTTACGTCATGTTGAAGTTATCTATGATCTCAGGATCCGTCACCAAGTCGTTCTTACCCGTGGACACGGCTTTTCGAAAAGATTAAACCCTGCAGGGGTGTACAACTTTACACACACGTATCAACCGACTCTTAATGCCAAGCCATTGGCACAATTCCGACGATGTGCCGGAAGAGGGTGGATGACCACGATCTTTCCCTTGCTTCGCCTATTCCATGAGTCGCTCCGAGTAGAGATGGACCGCCAATAGGGAGTGGCCATCTCCTGCCGGGTCTCTATTGTTGTGCGCAATGCTCGACGGTTACCTACCCGCAGAGCGCCGATGCACCACCACGTCCTAGTTTTGAAAACGTTTAAATATCCCAAGCAAATCCAAATGGAACGCCCGAACTAGGCAACTCATGGAACAGACTAGACAAGTTGAAACCGAGGGGAATCCAATCCCCGTGTGGTTGCACGATCAGTCTTAGCTTCAGAGGCGAGAACTCGCTCCTAGGGGAATGAACGAGGCAAAACACCACAACCCATGTGGCAACTCATCCAAGCCTTTAATCATATTAAACACACATCTCGAACCTTACCACGTCATCTTGTCATACTAGATTCATTTCGTAACTCTGACTCATCAACCGGATGGAGCAGAGATCAATAGACATGTATGACTAAGCATGTCATATTTGAGGCTCTGGCGATACATAAAAACAAATCCTATGTCTGCTTGGAGCATTGAATCATGACACCTGGGTTATGCAAATAAATAGGACAACTCTATCTACTGACTCAAGATACTTTGTAAAAGCATGCATCGTACGAGAAGGAAAACACTTCGAAAGCATATATGGGAAAATGATAGGTTATGCTTGCCTTGTTTCAAGAAAACCAGATAAAGGCTTCAAGGAATAAGTGCTTGACTTGGTTGTTTAGACCAAGTATTCGTCAACATGGGTGTTGAACTTCTCTCCGGATTCGAGGTCTACCGATAAGAGAAAACACCGGAAAGAAAGAGAACAACACTCAACACAGGCATCGATGCAATGCTCAATATGTATGAATGAACATTTGAATGCAATAAAGAGAAGCCCTCAACATGGTTCATGGGTTTCTAGGGTTCATATGTTAAGAAAACAGTTTTAGTGAATTTAGTCCCGAAGTGGACCTCGGAGGCCGATTCGGGCAATTCTGAAAGTGAGATTAATTTTAATTGCTCAAAAAGGGTTGAAAACACCATAACTAGGTTGCATTTGTCATTCTAAGCATTTTGACATATAACTTGTAATTTTCTAATTTTCTTGAATAAAAACTTATTTTCTTTATTTTAAATGATTTAAATAATACTCAAAATTCAACTTTGTCAAAAATGAGTGCAAATGACATAAACATGTAGATTACATTTTTCTGAACAAAATGGTATATTGAACACATTTTTCTGAGTTATGAAACAAAAGTTATTGCATTATAAGATTAATCATTTTTCTGTAATTTAATTCACAGGTGGGGTCCACGTGTCAGTACATATTCATTTGAAAGAAAAAACTGAAAACAGGTCAGGTGACGTGGGCATGATGTCGTGATGACAACATCCCGAGCCCAAATTGGCACAGCCACGATGCCATTCATGGATTTCGCGCGGAATTCTTCGAATCAAATTGCACCACGGTGTAGAGCAAAGCAAGAGGGAGCTGGGGGTGGTCGCAGCTGGCCGGGAGATCGCCGGAGCTCGCGCCGGCGAGCTCGGGCGCGGCGGCGTTTGTCGACCGGTGGCGGCAGAGAGTTGCGGAGGGGGAGGGAGAAAAGGGGAGGCACCGGCGTGCTCGGATGCTCACCGTGAGCAGGATGGAGGGGTCGGGGACGCGCGGCGGGAATCGCCGGGGACGAGGAGAATTCCGGCGGCGGCCGTGGCGGTTTCCGTCGTGGAATTGAGGCCCTCCCGGCCGTCGCGGCTATCGTGCGTGCTCGAGGAGGAGGAGGCGAGGATGGCAGAGCTAATGGAAAGCTCGGAGGGGCGCATGGCGGCCGATTCGCCGGCGGCGAGCGGCGGTAGGGTTAGGGTTTGGATTTTCTTCCGCGTGTGAGGAACCAGGGAGAGAGACGAGGTGATGAGGAGGTAGAGGAGACGTACGGGGTCCATCTCCTCGCCCTTATCCTCGAGGAGGACAAGCAGGAGGTGGCGGGGGAAGGGCGTCGTGGAGCTTGTGTCTACTATCGTGAGGAAGAAGATGACAAAAGAGGTTTTCCGAGAACCCCCCTAAAATGACAGAAACTGCGAAGAGGTCCCTGCTCCTTTTAAAACAGCACACTAAAAACAGATTTTGAGGGCTTTTCTGTAAAGAACAAAATTGCTAAAACTTAGTTTTGAGTTCCTTAACACATTGGCAACTTCAACATATTTTTGGTTGGCAAAAATTGCACCATTTTAAACCATCATTTAAATTTGCGTTTTTAAGTGATTTTAATAAACTCCGTTATTAAATTTTAATGCACTTGTTTTAAAACCAACCAGGGGTTCAAAATGCATGCATGCCATGACATGATCACAAACACAAACACACAAACTTTTTATCACAAAAAGGTGGATGTTATAGTTCTACAACTTATACTTCTCGAATACCCCACATTAGTTTGGAGTATTCAAGAGAAAAAATCAAACCTTGTTGGACATGGTAAGATTAATAAAAATGCCATTATAATTTTGTAGTTTATACATTAGTGACGACCGCTTTTACACTAAAAAGAGCGCCATCCTGATCTGTTGAAATTGACACCATATAAGTTATGGTTTGGGTAGTGACCCGAATTGTCTTTTTCTTAAGATTTGGTATGCATAGCATGTTTAAAATGTTTACAACCAAAATAGGATACATATATGTTTATAAGGTTATCCCAACGAATCCACTGGGTATTTCTCCTATCACCGAACAAAAGACAAATGTTGTTTGTCAGAAAAGGTTGATTTCTCGAGAAAGTAGTTCTCGCGAAACAAGTGAGTGGGAGGAAAGTACAAACTCAACGAGATTAGGGAATATTTTTATCATGTCAAGAGTAGCGCAGCACTAGAAGTTGTTCCGAGATTTCCTATTTTTACCAAGTAGAAGACACTACATGTGTTGTAGATACTTTGAATGAGTTTGCGAACTCAACCACAAAAGTCCTAAAACATTGTACTTAGACCAACTTGTGGTTTAAGAGTAAAGTGTTGTTTTGACAACAAAGGACCTGGAACTTATAAAGGAAGCAAATGATGGGCCCTGACTTCATAAAGTTGGTTGTGAGTCATTATATCCGCGATAGTATTCATGTATGAATATCAAGTATGTGACTTGGTAGTCTTTTTGAAAGGCATGATGCCTAACGATAGAAAACGGGTCTATATAGAGACAAAGACATGGATTTTTACATCCTTTGAAAGTTGTTCTTGTCAAAAAGATGTTTTCGACGAAGTTCAGAAAGTTGAATACTACAAGGTTTTGATCTTCCATAGTGATTCTTTAGTCTCTGCGGATAGTTCTAGCAAAAGTTACATGTTATGATATGGCAGTTGAATAACAAAAACCAACTTACCTCTCAAGGAAGTTTGATCAAGGAAGTGTACTTGACACAGTCTAAGAGTTCTGTAAAATTCAATAGGTTGCTGGAAAGGTATGCACACTTCAATGGTTGACGTGAGCATAATGAAGTTTGAATCTTTACCTTAATGAAGTTCTCAAAAGAGTTTGATTCCATCATGAACGATAAAGATGCTTCTAGAGTTACGAGGAATTAAGTGGGAGCGCTATGACATATTTCTAATGCTTTATGTAGATGTAGTAATCACAAAATATTTGTTGTAATATGTTACACTAATAGTCTTGTCATTTATTCAAGTAATTTTATCTTAATTAAAACATGTTATGAAAGGTAGCACAATAGGCTGGAAGAAAGTTCCATGCTGAATTTCAATGAGTTTCAAAATTATAGTATTGTGATGGATACTACAACAAAGGCTAAGTATATCGTTGTGTTGACAACAAATACTAGGAGTGTTTTGTGTCAAGGAGTTATTTATTGAACTTGGTGAGTTTCAAGGAATGCTGACACTATGAAGCTACATTTTATCAATGTTAGTAACATTGGTTTAAGATGAGGAATTAAGGTCTCACCGGTTGACCAAATATATACAAAGCCATATCAGTAGAGAATGAGTGATGTGTGTAGACGCAAAGAACATGCAAATACAATAGGACCTGAACATGTCATTTGATGATGTTTACCACATGTGAAGCATGGTAATAACACTGGAACGCCATATGTGTTAAGTGCTTACAGACTAGATTATTGACTCTAGTGCAAGTGGGAGACTGAAGGGAATATGCCCGAGAGGCAATTATAAAGTGGTTAATATCTTATTCCTTGTTTATTATGAATGTTTATTATGAATGCTAGAATTGTATTAACCGGAAACGTTGATACATGTGTCTTTAATAAACAAACAATGGTTCCTAGTAAAGCCTCTCTTTTAACTAGCTCGTTGATTAATAGATGATCAAGGTTTCTTGATCATGAACATTGGATGTTGTTAATAACGGGGTCATGTAATTAGAAGAATGATGTGATGAACATAGATCCAAATTAAGTATAACAATACGATCAAGTCATTTAGTTTATATTGTTATATCTTGCATACGAAGTAACTTATTCCTTAGACCATGAGATCATGTCAATCACTAATACCGGAAGGGTGCTTTGATGTCATCAAACGTCATGCCATAACACGGTGACTATAAAGGTGTCGTTGGGTATTCAGAAAGTATTAGTTGAGGATCATAGATCAAGAGTGGGATTTTTCCATCCAAATGACGGAGATATATACTCTGGGCCCTCTCGGTGATATCACATCGACACCGCTTGCAAGCACGTGACCAGGTCACAAGGATGTCATATCATGGAACGAGTAAAAGATTACTTGTCAGTAACGAGATCGAACAAGGTATGGTTGATACCAATGATCGGATCTCGGACAAGTAAAATATCGTGAGACAAAGGGAGTTTGTCACGATGTTGATGGTTCACACGATCACGAAATTCATTGTTGAATATATAGGATTCATCACGGATCTCCAGATCCCGCTGTTGATTATTGATCGGAGAGGTGTCTCGATCATGTCTATTTTATTCGCGAACCATAGGGTGACACATTTAAGGTTCGATGACACATTTGAGAGGATAAGGAATATCGGAGAAAAGTTTGGACATCACCAAAATCGTTTCGGGTAAATTTGAAATAGTTCAAGGGGTTTTTCATCGAATGGTTGTTAATAGAATTAAAAAATTATTCGAGGTGCTATATGAAAATCTTTGTTAATAGAATTAACAAATGCTGAAATAAAGAAATAAATTTATTTATTGAAGAAAAACATTTGGGATTTTTTAGTGGAGTTTAAGTGGTGGATGAGTGGGTGTGAGTGGAGAGTCCACTCACATGTTGAGCGAAGAGGTGGGGGCACCACCATGGGCTGGCCACACCCCCTTGGGATGCCTCCCCCTTCCCTACAAAATGAGGGTGAGAGCTCTTCCTCCTCCACACATTTGGTGTCATCTCCACCTCCCTCCTCCCGTTGCTCCACCTCATGTTCATGCGCTTGGCGAAGCCCTGAATGATGTTTTCTCCACCACACCACGCTGCCGTGCTGATGGAGTTTTGAGGGATCCTCTACTTCCGCAGCCCCGCTTGATCGAGGGAACGGAGGTCGTCATCAAGCCGTATATGTGACCGATCACGGAGGCACCGTCAGATTGCGGTGCACATGTTCTCGGTCTTGAGATTTATGTGAGTACGACTACGCCAACAAAGAGATTTTCTCTCGTAACGCTTAGAGTCTTTGATGGTATGTTTTCTTAAGAGTCTCTCACTACTAGAGATTTGCTTATAGCAGTATATCCTACCACAGGCGAACAAGAAAGCCTGTGCGCCTGGGTTAATTAGCGCAGGCGAAGCGCCAGCAGGTGCGCCTGGGGTAGGACTGTTACCCCAGGCGAACAGAAACCAGAAGCGCCTGGGGTAAAGTGTGGCAGGGCCAACCACGGCCGACCCTGGCACGCTTCCTTTACCGCAGGCGAATAGATTCCCAGTTCGCCTGCGGTATAACAGATACCACAGGCGAGTAAGCAACGAAGCGCCTGGGGTAAAAAGTGGACTGGGGTAGCTCCCTTTAGCGCAGGCGCACAGGTCCGTTGTTCGCCTGGGACAAAGAATAGCCTGGGGTAGCACCACTTAGCGCAGGCGCTTCCCATAGCATATTCGCCTGGGGTAATATTTGTCCCCAATATAAGTGCGGCCAGCCACCCACCACCACCCCTATCCACCCCACTCACTCACTCACTAGTCCAAACTCGAGCCATTAGTGCTCCTAGCTCAATCCCCCATACCCCTCCACCATTTTTAGCTAATTTAACGATCATGTTTGTTATATTTTAGCTAGTATGCTACCCCACTTTCCCTCTTCCAAATCTCTCCACTAGATATACTAACCGGACACTAGATCTCACCACAAATGCACCACTAGCTACTTCTAGATCTATCAATCTCTTATCGGTCGTCTCTTCGGTGATCTTCGACGTCGTCATCGCGTCTATATATTTTGCATTGTGTGTCATCTTAATAGGTGCGTGGGATTGGTCGGTGGATGAGAATTCGTTCTCTTTTTCATTTTATTGTGTTGCCATGAGGATGAGTTGCCAATGTTTTGCCGAAATGTTGATTCATTTCCTTTTCGGCAAATTTCTGGCGCTCCGCGTTACACCTTTTGTAGGAAGGTCATGCCGAATTTTTCCGTGAAAACCGAATCTAGTTAATGAAACCTCTCTCTCTTGCATTTTGTAGCAATTGTCATTGCGATGAGGACAAGCGTGGTGCATAGGTACGTGCGACGCGCGACGGCCGAGATGCATCGAAACAACCGCACCGAGATAGAGTGTCCGTGTCGGAAATGCAAGCTGGGGTCTTTGTTCAAACCAGATTCTGGTAATGTGGAGAAGCACCTGCTCAGGTATAGTTTCATGGAGGGCCACACTAAGTGGATGGATGACGATGAAGACGATGATAACGTCGAGACCAATTGGGCGGCGACATGTGAAGATGATCAGGAGGAGTCTGAACATGGCAATGGAGAGGACGAAGAGGCGGCTGTCCACGGAGACGACTATAATGAAGAAGAAGGGAGTCATGGTGATCAGCAACATGCAGACGAGGACATGAACACTCCGCTAACTTCAGTCGTGCGGGACCCTCATGTTCAAGATCTTCTTCTCAAGAACACGTCGACCGACGCCAGACGTAAATCTAAGATCACGCAACTAGAGATAGACTCTGCAACTCCGTTGTATGACGCAAGTCGCGGGGCGGAGGAGTCACGCTTGAGAGTAGCTCTGGATCTTCTTGAGATGAAGGCAAAACACGCATGGACCGACACAAGCATGGACGATCTTCTGCGATACCTGAAGACGCACTTACCTGAAGGGAACACATGTGCTAGTAGTCTACAGGAGGCCAAGAAAATCGTGTGCCCCCTCGATTTACCGCACACAAAATACCACGCTTGCGTCCGTGACTGCATAATTTACCGTAACGAGCACGCGGACCAGATCAAATGTCCGGTGTGCGGTGTTGATCGTTACAAGAGGGGGACGAAGAAAGCTCCTAGGAAAGTTGTGTGGTACTTTCCACTCATTCCCCGTCTGCAGCGGTACTTCGTGGACCCCAAGGAAGCAAAGCTCATGCGCTGGCACGAGGACAGAAAGAAGGCGGTGCTGAGCGATCCAGAACGTGTTGAAAAACCAGTGCTAACACACCCTTCGGATGCACGTCAGTGGAAAGCGTTAGACGCATTCGATGAGGAATTCGGGAACGACCCAAGGAACATCAGGCTTGGTGCGAGCACCGACGGTCTCAATCCGTTTGGCAATCAGAGCAGCAAACATAGCACCTGGCCCGTGTTTGTATGGATGTACAACCTCCCCCCGTGGTTGTGTCTGAAGAGGAAGTAGATACACATGAGTATGCTGATTCAAGGGCCGACCCAGCCAGGGAGCGATATCAACCTGTATCTCGAGTTATTGAAGAAGGAGCTAGACACGTTGTGGGAGGAAGGGGTGGAAACATGGGACGCCTTCAAAGAAGAAACTTTTCGTATGAGAGCCGGACTGATCACGACGGTGCAGGACTATCTCGGATACGGATATATTGCGTGTCAGGTGTGCCATGGACACAAGGCTTGTGTCAGGTGCATGGAATTTACCCCGTTTCTACAGCTACACAAGGATCCCGGATCTTCTAAAACCGTATACATGAGGCATCGAATGTGGCTACCACTGAACGACCCGTGGAGAAAGCGCGGAGACCTGTTCAACGGTAAAGATGAGCTCGATCTACCTCCACGCAAGAGAAGAGGAGAAGAGATCGATACTCTATTGAAGAATTGGAAAACGTGTCCTCCGTCGGGAAAGGTACAAAAGCGGAAGCGAGGAGAGAAAAAGTGTCCTCCGCCAGAAGGACCGCTCTTGGGGGTATGGAAAAGGAGGTCCGTGTTTTGGGACTTGCGGTACTGGCCAATCCTCGGAGTGCCTCACTGCCTTGATGTCATGCATATCACGAAGAATGTGTGTGAGAGCTTTCTTGGCACCCTGTTCAACATGCCAGATAGGACCAAAGACGGGCCAAAATCAAGATACGACCTGATGGCCCTGAATATCAGGAGCGAGCTTCACTTACCGCCTTCTACGCGTGAACAGACGGAGGAGGACGAGGATGGGGTGGAGGAGATGGACGACCGCAAGCGGAAAACGGCTAAGAAACACCAAACTCACCGCCTGAAACCCTCTTGCTTCACTCTAAGCCCCGACGAGCTCGCGCAAATATTCACATGCCTCCTCGGAGTGAAATTTCCCTTAGGTTATGCGGGGCTGATAAGCAGATACCTAGACGCGGAGAAAAAAATCTTCAGCGGGATGAAGTCTCATGACTGTCACGTGATGATGACGCAGATACTTCCGGTTGCAATCAGAGGGATAATGGAACCGCACGTCCGTCAAACGCTCACTGGCCTTTGTAACTTTTTCGATGTCATCACTCGGAAGTCGATAAGCGTGAAGAAACTCGGAAGGCTGCAGGAAGAGATCGTCACCATCCTATGCGAGCTTGAGATGTATTTCCCACCTGCCTTCTTTGATATTATGGTACATCTCTTGGTCCATATCGTGGATGATATCACCAATCTTGGGCCGGCATTCTTGCACAACATGATGGCGTTAGAAACAATGAACGGGATCATCAAATCATTCGTTCGTAATAGGGCACACCCAGATGGAAGCATTGTCCAGGGATTTCTCACCGAAGAATGCATCTCTTTCTGCAAGAATTTCCTAGGCGATGAGAAGCCAGCTGTTGGTTTGCCCGCGAACAAGCACCTTGACAGGTTCATGGGGGTAGGCCACAACACTGGCAAAAGGGTAATGGACGCGGACTCCTATGGTCGGAGAGCCGACTTTGAAAGGGCCCACCTAGTAGTGTTACAACACATCGACGATGTCGACCCTTGGATAGAAGAGCACAAAACCGCGATAAAAAACAGTGCTCGCAGGCCGATGACGGAAGATGAGATATTTAGAGCACACAACTCCTCTTTCGCGACATGGTTCAAGAAGCAGATTGATGCCGATCCCCCGCCAATGACATGTGAGAAAGATAAAATTGTATTGGCCTTGTCATATGGCCCCGCGCCCAATCTGATGACTTATCAAGCATACGACATCAATGGGTACACATTCTACACGGAGGAAAGAGACAAAAGTAGCGACTATCAAAACTCGTCTATAACGATGGAATCTTACACGGGCGAAGAGGTTAGAAGATACTAGGGAAAGATCGAGGAAATCTGGGAGCTTGACTACGTTGGGGTAAAGCTGCCGATGTTCCATGTCAGATGGGCTACAAACGTCACGAAAGAAGACGAATATTTCACCACTATGTCGATGTCTGAAGCCAACAAACCCAAGTCCAAGAACCCCACCGCGCAAAATGAGCCCTGGGTATTGGCTAAGCACGTGGAGCAATGCTTCTTCATAACCGACCCGGCAAAGCCTAGTCGTGTTGTCATAAGGAGAGGAAAAAGGGCCCTCGTCGGAATGGATGGAGTCGCCGATGAGAAGGACTTCGACGGCTTAGTCGGAGACCCGATGATGGAAGAACCCGGTGAAGACGATGCACCATACACCACAAGAAGAAGCAGGACCACACTACCTAGGGCAGGTCTTCCATTCACAAGAAGAAGTCACAATATGGCGGTCACGTATTCAACATCGACCAAGAAAGGCAAGACTAATATTGTGACGAAAGGTTGAGAGAGGGAAATACTCGCGATATAACATGCTAATAGCTATATGTACAATGTGTTTTTAGAGAGAAACACTTGCGGTATCTCGCTAAACCAATCTATTTATGCTCGATGCGACATTAATTTTTTTTTGCACATGTTAACTTTCATATGTATGTATTTTTTAAGTGAAAACCAACGTGGGGGAGCCACATATTATAGCATTCGTATTGCTCGATGTGTCCCAGGCCGCGGGGCAGTGTAATTTAGAAAATCTTAGCACAGGCGCATCATCGAGAAAATGCGCCTGGGGTAATCTTTATCACAGGCGCTTTTGACAGGACATGCGCCTGGGGTAATGCCATGTGGGACCGCGCAAACCAAAATCCTACGAAATTTAGCGCATGCGCATTATCTAGGTAACGCGCCTGCGGTGCCGCATGCCTTTAGGACCGGTTTGTATCACAAACCGGTCCTAAAGGCCTGCGGCCATTTGTTGCGGGTAGGTAGGGGGCCCAGGGGACAGATCCTTTAGAACCGGTTGGTACGACAAACCGGTCCTAAAGGCCATGAGGCCATTTGCGGCAGGGTGTGGGGCCCAGTGGACAGATCCTTTTCGAACCGGTTGGTACCACAAACCGGTCCTAAAGGCCATGAGGCCATTTGCGGCAGGGTGTGGGGCCCAGTGGACAGATCCTTTTCGAACCGGTTTGTATTAGAAACCGGTGCCAATGTGCTTAGCTCAATGCTTTAGTATTCTACGTGACCAGATCTCACCCGCACCCGCACCCACACGAACCCACACGCCGCCGCCGTCGCCAGTGTCGAGAGGAGCAGAGCAGGTCGTCGCCCACTCCGTCGCCGTCGTTGTTGATCCAGGTCAGCCCCTCTCCCTCCCATCCCCCCTCCATCCCAGCCCACTCCGGCCCTCCCGTCATCGTTGTGTAGGATGTGCGCCTGCTTCTAGTGGCCGCGGTGCTCCCGTCGTCGTGGATCGATCCAGAGGAATGTGCATTATATCTCCAGGATTCAGTGCTCTTAGCGGATCTTTGTAGTGCATTTTTTTTAGACTAAAGCCGTAGAACAAAACACAGCACCACACACAGGTGGGCAAGCCGAAAGGCTAAGAATTGTGAATGTGAATTGACAGGTTTCACTAGTAAAAAGGAATGTGAATTGTGAGATTAAATAGGAGTAAAAACACGCACAATAACAACATTTCGTGTGTACTGCTGTCAATTCCCTTATTATACTACTAGAGTATTGTGAATTGTGAATTGTAAGATTAAATAAGAAAGTGTACTGTTGGAAGTATCACCTAAACTCTCCGACAGGTTCCATTTCGTTTGTACTGCTGTCAATTGCCTTATTATACTACTAGAGGTAGGTGCTGCCATTTGTCTTTGTTTTGTGATATCTATGCTCCTCTAACCCCTATGTGTACTTTCTTAATTTAATAGAACATGGCTTGCGGCGTATGTCGGTCCCGATGTGCCGAAGGACGATTCAGTGGGACTTCTTTTATGCTTCAGCTCCACGACGGTGACGTTGATTCGTTGGTAATTAACAATTCTTTTTATGTTAACTTGTTCTTTCGTTTTACTATCTAGCTTGAGACTTGTGTTTATTCTTTATATTTCTTTTTTAGATTCTTCCATGCAATATTCGCCAAGAGTTCAACCAGTTAGTTGGCAATAATGTGGACTTCAATGTTCATGGGACCACCTACATTCTTCGAGTGAAAAAAGAAAGAACGAAGACATACTTCTACGGGGAACAGTTGCAGGCTATCATCGCCACGTACAATTTAAGAGGAAGTGATTACATTCACTTCTCAATGGAAGGACCACAACCTCGTATCAAAATTGTGTATATGGGCGGGATTGCGAGCGAGAATGCCGGGAGTGAGGAGGATATTGGGAACACTGAGGATGATATGGACACTGAGGATGATATGGACGAGGAGGACCCATGGAAACATGTGGTGGTTGCTCAAAGAGCGAATCTTAGCGAGATTGAGAAGGACCGTGTCCCTCAGAAACTTGCCGAGATAGATAGCTACATCGGTTTTCCTTTCGTGCATCGCATCACCAATACTAACATCTCCAATGGACATGTCATGGTATGTTTCTTAACACTTTCTTATTCCTGTAGTTGCTTATGTTATAATGTGGCCGGTATGTGACTTTGTGCTTTTATTCTATCTTGGAATTGTGTTCTAGAAAATACCCATGGCGGTAGCGGACAGTGCTGGCATGGAGCCCGGTACCATTGGAGTACGCCGTGGAGAATCCGGACATGTCACCGCAGTTCCGATCACCAGGGATAATGCTGATGGTCGGGTCATCCTCAACTCTCAAGCATGGAGGCAGTTCCATTCCGCAAGAGTTGGTATGGCGGTTGGACGAGCTATTCTGATCACCATGAGGAATAGTGACGTCCCCAACTTGGACATGATGATGGTCATCCACTACATCAGCCCGCTAGAGCTGTAGATGACGAGTTTAATTAAATTAGAACAAATAATTATTTCCATCTCACTAGCTAACTCCTGGATTTATTAGTAGCATGGTTCTTTTCGAGACTATGTAATTTTGTTAAACTATGTGTTGATGATCGAGACTATGTGTTGATGATCGAAAATATTTATGTTATAAAACTTAATTGTGTCATTTTGCTGTTATTCTGTCATTTTCCTGTAATTCTGTTATTTTGGTTTTTCTTTTATTTTTTGATACAGCAAAACCATACCCCAGGCGAACAGTACACAGTACCCCAGACGCATCTGTACCCCAGGCGCACAGCGCTTGTTCGCCACAGGTAAGAGTTTTACCCCAGGCGCACAAGGTGTATTCGCCTGGGGTATGCGAACTTACCACAGGCGCATTGTGTTATTCGCCTGGGGTAAGCCATTACCGCTGGCGACGTGGTCCCAGGCGAACTGCAATTCGCCTGCGGTAGCCTAATTTGGTGCGCCTGCGGTAGCCTTTTCCCTAGTAGTGTCTCTATGCCTCTTACTTTCATCTCCTAGATTACATCTTGGTCATTCCTGTGTCTCTCGCGTAGGAATTTTTTTGTTTTCTATGCAACGAACCCTTCATGCCTTCGTGCCAACCGTTGGGTGCCCTGACGCCACAACAGCCACTTATACCTTGGATCACCAGGCCCAAGTAAACACGACTGTTGTACGCCGGGAACAAACCCTGATGGTCGCTGCCGAACCGGCGGCCGCTGCCGCGCCGGAGGTCTTTGCGTAAGGAGTGTACGAAGATGAGGCTCAACCTCATCCGTGAGCTCGAATGCCGACGAAGTGATGTCGGTGCCACCAGAGTTCCTCGTTTCGCCCATGGAGTGGCTGCTGGGCGAACTGTGCGTCGGCTGCCTTGTCGATGATTCCGAGCGCGACTTTGCCGACGAGGAACTCCTGGCGCCACCGCTAGTGTTGCCTCTTGATACGTCTCAAACGTATCTATAATTTTTGATGACCCATGCTGTCATTATATCAATTGCCACATGTTTTGTTTACACTTCATAGAATTTTTATGTATTTTCTAGGACTAACCTATTAACAAGATGCCACAGTGCAAGTTCTTGTTTTCTGATATTTTTCTCTTTCAAAAAAGCTAGTCACAAAATATTCTCGGAATTGGAAGAAAATTGGCATACTCAAATATTACACCTGATGACTCCAGAAGTCCGAAGGGGAGGAGCATCTAACCCAGGAGGCGGCCACACCACACCAGGGCACGTCCCACCCCTAACCGTGTAACATCGCTGATTTTTGGAAACTGTAAAAATCACAAAAATTCGAAACTTTGTGTTTTCATGTTAAGTAAGTCACCAATAACAAAATAGAATGCAAGAAAAAAAGAAAACAATAAATGTTTCCAAAAGTAATTGGAAAGAATCCAAATTGTCTTTATTCCATAAACCCTAAAACCTATTTCAAAATAAGTTTTCCATTTTGAAGAGAAAATATTTCTTCTTAGCAAACCCCTTTTACCAAACATGTTTTCAACTCAATTATCATCTTGAAAATGTTTATGCTATTTAAAAACCAGAGAATTACTATCTTAAAAAAATCATGCGCCCAAAAATATTTCATTTTACCTTTCAAAGATTTTATCAAGTAATAACTATAAAGCGTGATGCATATTATTGGGTTATGAAAACAAGTTAAATACTTTGAGAAAACAACATATTCATTTGAGAAAAACTCTCTGTTTTTATTAAACCCTAATTCAAAAATTTATTAATTAATTCCCTATTTTGAATATAGCAAACAGTTACTATTCGTGATTTTTTAAGTATGCTAAATTTATATAATATGAAACCATATAAAAGGGCTTAGAAAACAATATTTGAACCATCGAAATATTTCTAAATTTTTAGAACTCAAAATCCTACTTTTAAACCCTCATTTTCTTATAAGTGACTATGATGTTTTCATCATATTTGCAAATTCTAAAAACATGGAAACAAGTTGAAATGGTTCTAAAAAATTTCCAAACCTATTTTCCTATTTTATTGATATTTTCATTTAATAGGAATAAAGGGGCAAATATGAATTAAAATTAAATTTTGAATTTGAAAATTTCAAAAACAGTGGAAACCCCACAAAAGTGATACTGTTGGAAAATATTTGAATTAATATGAATTTAGAAAAAAATCCATGAGAATTGGAATTATAAAACAAAAGATATAAAATAGAGATGAAAACAAGAATTAAAAAATAAGTGCGGACGTCACCGATGACGTCATGGCATCTTAAACTTGAAGAGGAAACTGGCGCCCCTTTCTTCCCCGAGTTAATCCGCGCGATTACTCGCGATTAAAAGCCCAAGTGCATGTCGTCATCCCGGAGCCTTATATCCCTCCCCTCCCTCTCCATTACCCCCTGAATGCCCCCACAATCATGCCCGGAAGCCGTCTAGATTTCTCGCCGGAGCTTCTTGTACCCTCCATGGTTAACCTCCATCTTCGGACACTATAGCTCTTCCCCTCCGCCCCTCTTTGTTCCTTTTATTCCCCCTTACCTTACGCGCATGCTGATGCCCTCCGGAAATTTTTCTGTGCAGTAGGATCGCAGCGCCCTGCGTTTCGGAGGTTGCCGGAGCCTGCGTCGTCTCCGTTCGCACCGCATCGTCCTCCCAGAAAGCGAGGGTCCGTGCCATTGCCTCTATCGGCTTCGCAGTGTCGCCCGGAGCGTCGTGGTGTTTTCGCCAAGCCCGAACAACCATGGCAGCACAATCGTCATCAATATCTGAGCCGCGGGTCATCGGAGCTCCGTCGTCCTCGCCATCTCCGGCCTCCAAAGCGCCGGTGTGGTAAACCCTAGCCCCTCCACCTTCGGACCCTAATCCAACGGCTAGGATAGATTCACTTAAGTGAATCGGTATCTACCAATAGATACGCACCAAGTCATCATGCCCCATTCGGCATATAGGAGAGCCCCATGTGGCCAACCTTATCCATTCATTTTATGATTTTTCTCCCGAGAAGAAATAATTTGGCAGTTTTGCAGAAAAGTCCCTACATCTTAGAATGTTCATAACTTTGAATACACAACTCAAAATTTAACAAAATTGGACTTTTTAAAATCCCCTAATCATGTATAAACTTTTGGCAATGGCAAAATTTAAATTGGACCATTTACAATTTGTTAAAATCTAAATATGCTTGTTTGATGAATTTTGGCGTAATTCAAATTCTACAAATCCAAAAATTGCAAAAAAATATATTTGGAAACCATAAGATGTGTACTTTCATATCCGCTGTCCCAAAATAAATTTTCAACAAATTAAATTGAATTTAGATTTAAGTGGTTCATTTGAGTATTTTGACATAGATTTAATTCTATAAGTAATTTAAATATGGTCCCTTAAGCAAAATTGCTCCATTTGGTAACCTTTAACCAAAGACACCAGTGCCTAAAATTTTTGTACACCCCTGGACCATGACCATGTAATTTTAGCCAAAAATCCATCAAAGTAGTCCACGTAGTTGTTTATGCTATAGATTTTGTTTCTATCTTTTACCATTGTTATATAGAAATTTTGAATCTAAGACCAATTCCCTAGTATGTGTCAATCACATATAAGACCAACTAGTGAACCTTAAACACAAGTACCATTATGTTCTATCTACTTCTCAACTCTCTCATTCTTGCTTCAAGAATTCATCAAGTTAGCAAAATGGAAATCAAGACTCAAGCACAAGAAGGAACTTCATTGTCAACTTGGTGGCAGCATGAAGAGATACAAGGAAGATCGTTGAAGAAATTGAAGGAAGGACTTAGACTCCACAACAAATAGAAGCAACTCAAAGAAGTACAAGTGTATGAAGAAATCAAGGAGAAAACATCTACCTTTCTATTTCTACCTTTTCATCTCCTTCCCTTTTTGACTTAGTGGTATATTCACATTTGATCAAGATAAACCCTTAGTTTGTGCCCATTCCATACCTAAACCAACTAGTGAAGTGAAAAGCACAAATATTTATCAAGTTCAAGGGAAGCTTCACAACAAGGAGGAAACTACAATAGAAGCATGAATACGATATTCAAGAAGACAAGCATGTGAAGACTTGGATAAAATCTATACAAGTTGGAGTATGACAAGTTGTTTTTGTCCAACCATTGACCCAAATGGAAAATCCTAATACTTTATATTATTTTCTCTATTGTTATGAGGTTAGTGAAATCTATACCTACCCTAACCAAAATGGAAAGACTAACTTAGATCACTCAAATGTCTTGATGATAACTAAGAGTTATACTTTGTTATGTGTTACTTTAGTTGAAATAGGAAGATCACCTTGGTGAACTCTTGGAACTTCCTAGATAAATATATGTTCAATAAAGTTTGATCACTCCAAACTCAACCTAGTCCAACCCAGGTAAACACATGGAACCTCCTTAACAAGTATTGAATCAAGAGAGAATGAATCTTTCAGACTCAAACCTTGACCTTGTCCTAGCCAACTTGGTTAAACCCCCATTTTGATACGTTAGTTGCTTTGTATATTTTCTTCCCTATTGTGTTTGATTGCTAGTATGCTTGTTTATTTGTTATTGTGTTTTGATTGTATAGATTGTACGCAGAGCAACGATCTTTTGTGAAGAGTGTGATTTCTTCACCAACTTTAACAAGGAAAGTAACACACAGATCATCCACCAATTATGTTACCATGCATTACTAGAATTTTGAGTAGTATGCATGATAGGGAATTTTACGAACTTATTATTTTCTTCTATGCAAAATCCTAGTAGTGTATAGCCACCCTTTTACCCTGTTATTTTGAAGCTTATGTACTTAGTATATGCTTAGTCTTGCTACAAATTTTTTTTACTCAAGGTTGTGGAAAAATTCTAAGTAATAACTTCAATGAACCACCTGGGTGGATTTGGTACTGCAAGGCTGTTGATAGTTGAGTGTCCCTCAGGGCCTTTAATCTCCTGAGGTGTTCACTTGAGGAATGTCACCTAGGAACAAAGTGATTTTGATGTCCCCCAAGTTTATATTACTTATAGTGCAGCCTTTAGGTATATGGGCTCTGTCTTGATCAACTAAGTTGTGAGGGTTCAGCCTGGGCTTGACAAGAAGATGTAGCATAATTATAGGTGGAATGGGTCTTGCCATTGGGTTGAATTCTTGCTTCTGACAAATCTCGTCTCAATTCTTCTCCTTTCCTTAATGCACTCATGTTGTATAGGATGTTTGGGTTGATTTGCGTCTCAAGGTGAAAGGGCACAAACTCTGTAGAGTCAACAAACTAAGATCGTAGCCGTGTCCCTGGTTATGGACAACTTCGAGCAGCTGGACAAGGATGGACGGAACAATCACATCAGCATTTTCAATAAGTAAAATTTGTCTAAGTGAACAGTAGTTGTGGTGTTTGGATTTCAGTCCAATGATGCCACCCTTTGAAAAGAAAAGTTTGTTTTACAAAAAGAGATAGGAGAAAACTGGCTTCATGCAAACTTAGTCAAACTACAATCAACCAGATAAGCATGTAGATATAGTCTTGCCATTTATATTCCACCATAGTGTTACTTGACAATACATTAAATTGTATTGACTCCCTTGTGGCTTCATATTCCATCCCGCGGATGAATGTGAAGACAAGTGAGGATTTTGTTTAGGATTTCGCATCTACCCCCAACATGTTTTGCCTGTGGCACATGAAGAAGATGGGCTCAATGTTGTACTATGTTTGTCGCTGTAATACTTTGTATGTTGCTAGTCTTCTAAGACTATGCAATTGTAATGTTGTTTTTGTAAAGACCGGATCATACGATGTAATAGAATTTGACGTGTTTGCATGATATTTCATTTTGTACTGTGGTACTAGCAATTGATCGAGGGACTAGCACAATAACATAGGTGTTCTTACAGTATTTAAATGTGGGAACGCTACAAAATGGAATCAGAGCATTGTGTTGCCTGTCGAGACCCTATGTTTGGAGAGGACCCTAGGATTGAAAATTTACTATGTTGAAACTTTCTAGAAACAAAACATCTCATCTTAATCTTTCTCATTCCTCTCATCTATTATTCACCTTCAAAATTTTCTTCTCTTGTTCTAGATGACCTACCTCTTGAACACCATCAAGGCATGATTGTTGATGACCATGCCATGAAGTGAAAGAAGTATTGCCACCACACGAAGACCTACACTCAAAGATTAGTGAAGAATTTGGACAATGACTCATATTTGAAGAAACTTAAGAAGATATAGATGAGACCACCAATCTAGTTACTTGGTTAGAATAATGTTAACGTGTTAGTGTATTGATCATACCAATGAGTATGGTATGACAATATTAGTTTGTTTTGCTAAACCTTGTTGTTTGATGTGATGAATGACTGTTATATGTTTGTAAGTTCAGCGGCCGGGGCGAAAATGTGCAAGAGACAGAGAGAGAGTGGAGGCGAGCTCGGGGCTCTAGGAGGGAGTGAGGAGGAGCGGCGTCGGGGGTTGGCTCCCTCTTCTTCTAGGCGCAGCGAGGAGCACGCAAGGGCGCCCCGGGCACGCGGTGGCGGCATTTTTCCGAAAACCCCTGACTCTTTTCTCCTTTTCTATTTTCTTCCCTTTTTCTTTTTCTGGAATAAAATCAAATAAATTAATTGAGCCACTTGTTCAACTCAAAAGTTTTTGAAAACTAGCCCAAAATTCTGAATTGTTATTAGGCACCAGTGATAAATTTTCCAAGTCATCTGGAATAATTTTTTTAGAACAAACTTGTTTTAGTTTCTTTTCTGGAATTTTATACAACAATAATTGAGCCACATATCTAATTCAAAACCTTATCATATTTGGTGGACATTTTTATTTACCATAACGATGCACTGGTAAAATTTTGAGATCATTTTGAAAAGTTTGTAGAACAAACTTGAATTAATTTCATTTCTGTCGGAAATGCATTTTATTTATTAAAAATAGTTAAACACTACCAAAATTCATGGGATTTCGCAAGCATTCTTTATTTGTCTTAGAGGGCCTATGGTTTTTATTTAGAGAAATAGGATAAAGTTTGTAGAACAAACTTGTTTTCATTTTTATTTACTGATGTGAAGAAAATTGATGTTCTCAGGGCTTTACTCAATTCAATTTTTGGTGCCCTTTTTTGAGTGACCCTTATTTATCGTAAGGAAGCCTTGGGAGAAAGTTTCTAGAAGTAACTTCTTTGAGTTTTCAGTTTCTGGCATTTTTAATTAAATAATAAAATGTGGCGAATTGTTTCTTTTGTTTTCTTCTTGTTTTCTTCTTCCAATTGTGAACGCCATGATGCATGAGTGCACTTAAGTTTGAAATTATCTCAAAAGTCACATTACAAAATTGGGGCTGTTACATGGATCAAGGTTGGCATTTGTCCATCCAAATGACAGAGAGATATACTTTGGGCCCTCTCGGTGATAACATATCTACACCGCTTGCAAGCACGTGACTAGATCACAGGGATGTCATACCACGTAATGAGTAAAGAGTACTTGTTGGTAACGAGATTAAACTAGGTATGGTTGATACCAATGATCAGATCTTAGGCAAGTAAAATATTGCGAGACAAAGGGAATTGGTTACGATGTTTATGGTTCACACGATCACTAGATTCATCATTGAATGTGTAGGAGTCATTACGGATCTCCAGGTCCCGCTGTTTACTATTGATCAGAGAGGTGTCTCAATCATGTCTACATTATTGGCGAACCGTAGGGTGACACACTTAAGGTTCGATGACGCGTTTGAGTGGATACGGAATATCGGAGAAAAGTTTGGACATCGCCGAAATTGTTTCGGGTAATTTTGAAATAGTTTATGGGGATTCTTGTCAAATGGTTGTTAATAGATTTAACGACTAACTCAAGGGGTTATGTGTTAATGTTTGTTAATGGAATTAACGAATATTAAAATAAAAAATAAAATTGTTTTATTTATTTATTGAAAAAACCTTGGGATTTTGAGTGAGAATTAATGGAAGAATGAGTGGGTTGAGTGGAGACTTTACTCACATGATGAGGGAGAGGTCGAGACAACCAAAGATTCGTGGCTTCCTCCCCCTCCTATATAAGAAGGGGTGGGAGCTCCCTCTCTCCCCCCCCCCCCCGACACACTTGTGTCATCTCTTCCTCCCTCCTCCCGCCGCTCCACCACTTGTTCGTGGGCTTGGCGAAGCCCTGAGAAATGTTTTCTTCACCACACCACGCCATCGTGTTGTTAGAGATTCCGGTGGATCATCTACTTCCGCTGCCCCGCTGGATCGAGGGAACGGAGGTAGTCATCGAGTTGTACATGTGACCGAGTGCGGAAGCGCTGCCGGTTTGCAACGCTCATCTTCGCGATCTTGAGATCGACGTGAGTGCGACTACATCACTAAGGAGATTCGATCTCGTAACACCTTGTGTATTCGAGGGTATGTTCTCCTTAAGACTCTATTTCTCCCCGTTGCTTTCATCTCCTAGATTAGATCTTGGCCCTTCAGGTATCTCTCGCGTAGGATTGTTTTTCTATGCAACGAACCCTTTACCACCCCCGTCACCTGGCCCTTCGCCGTGTGGGGCCTAGACATGTTGGGCCCGTTCAAGACGGACGGGAGCAGCATGACCCATCTACTGGTCGCCGTTGATAAGTTCACCAAGTGGATCGAGACCAAATCGATCAAGAGACTAGACGGACAAACCGTCGTCACCTCCTTCAAGGACATCATCTACCGCTACAGCTATACCCGCATAGCATCATCACCAAAAATGGCACGATCTTTTCCAAGGGCGCCTTCATGAAATTATACGGGACAAGGGGATCCAGATGGACCTGGCATCCGTAGCCCACCCCTAGTCAAATGGCCAGGTGGAAAGAGAAAACAACATCAAGCCATGCTGGCGGACCCACTCGAGTGGTCACCTGGCGGCTGGATAGAAGAGATGCGGTCTGCCTTGTGGAGCCTCCTGACAATGCCCAACCGATCAAGTGGCTACACCCCCTTCTTCCTTGTCTACGGCGCGGAAGCCATCCTGCCTGCTGATATCTAGTTCAACTCGCCTCGAGTCATCCTATACTCGGAGAAGGACGCACAACATGCAAACAAAGATGGTGTGGACCTACTCGAAAAAGTGCGTGATCTGGCCTTGTCCAGATCGGCTATATACCAGCAAGACCTCCACCGATATCATAACCGGTGGATCCTCCCCCTCGCTTTCTGCAAAGGCGACCTCGTTCTCCGGGTGATCCAAGACACCAAGGGCCTTCACAAGCTGTCCTCCCCATGGGACGGCACATTCACCATCAGTCGTACACTGAGCAACAACTCCTACTACATCATCGACATACACGAGCTCCGGAGGAACAAGGGAGACACCTCATATGATGAGACGGAATGTCCTTTGAACGCAGAGCTGCTATGCCCATTCTACACCTAAGTGTAACACCCTTGTATCCCTAAGCTATAAATAAAAGTAGCGGACGCCACCGAGCACAGTACTCGGAGGACCGCCCTTCGCACCACATCTTTTACTCCTTAAATCCGACCTAGGAAGCCGGCTCATACCTCCAAAGTTATGCGGCCCAGTAATGTGCTCGACACCAAAATCCCACTTCGCGGATCCAGCTGCAGACCGTAACCCAGTAGTTCAGCCAGCCAGAGCAAAAGCTGGAGGAACACACACGAAAAACGACCGAGGCTCGAGAAACAACCGTTTGCCTAGCAAAAATACGCAATGCTCGCCTGATTCCCACTCTGCAATAGTTCACAAATGTGTCCCCGGTGAGACGGTCCTCTCTTCGGTTCCTACTGCAGAACGCAACCCGGCTGACACGTTGGCAAGATTAAGGGCCAGGCAAGGGGTACATGCGCAAACCTAGCATGCCGGACTAAAGCGTACTACCGCGTAAACAAGTAAAAGTTGCCAAATAAAAATGCCGAAAGATTTTTTTTATGGAATAACGATCTAATGAGATTTCCTAGTGTTGCTGCCTAACAGCTAGTCGGCTACTACAGGCAGCCTGCCAACTTTTTCCTAAGAATATAAGAGATTCGGCCCGCCTGCCAACAAGAGCCGGCCCCAATCTCGGAGGCTACACCCAGTGGGTATGCTAGAACGCCGCCACCAGGTAAATCAGGGAAAAAGATGGAAAATAAAGAAGCAATGGAAAAGATAAAGGCCCGCTCGGGACCACTTTAGTATAAATAAAATAAAGATCCATGTGCATTGCAACTGATAATCAATTATGTTACATGTTTTCTTGCTTCCATTTTTATTTCAGATTTTTACTATCACTTATAATCATCCATATTACTTGTATTTCACTATATCTTCGCCGAACTAGCGCACCTATACAACTGACAATTGTATTAGGTGTGTTGGGGACACAAGAGACTTCTTGTATCATAATTGCAGGGTTGCTTGAGAGGGATATCTTTGACGTATACCTCCTTGAGTTTGATAAACCTTGGATGATCCACTTAAGGGAAACTTGCTGCTGTTCTACAAACCTTTGCACTTGGAGGCCCAACATTGTCTACAAGAATAGAAGTGTGCATAGACATCAAGCTTTTTTGGCGCCGTTTCCGGGGAGGTAAGGGAAAAGGTACTCACATCCTCGTGTGTGTGTGCTCTAAGTTATTTCCTCTAGCTTATGCAATTATATCGTTTTGTTTATGTTTTTATTTTCACTACTTAGGCATATTTTACTTGTTCCTTGTTTTTATTTTTACTAGTTAGGCTTAATGGAAAACAACAAAAATATGAGAGAGCTTTATAATCTTTATATTGAATTAGGAAATGATGTGTTTGAAGAGAAAATTTAAAAACCTATGGAACTTTATTTGCATGCCAGGAGCAATGTTATTAGTATGAATTCTTTGAACACCATTATTGTTAATACTATGGAAAGATCCAAGCTTGGGGAAGCTAGTTTTTATGAAAATGACCTTTTTAGTCCCCAAAGTTTTGAGAAGGAAATTTTCTTTGATGATACTTTGCCTCCAATATATGATGATTATAATGATTGTGGTCCTCTAGTTCCACCTACTATTGAGGATAAATTTTATTGTATTATGATATGCCTTCTAAATATGATGTTTAAAATGATGAACATGCTATTTTCGGTCCACCTACTATTGAGGAGAAAATTAATTATGATTACAATATGCCTACTATATTTTATTATGGTGATGAGAATAATAATGATAACTATTTTGTTGAATTTCCTCCCACTACTATTAATGAGAAGGATTTTACTTATATGGAGAGTAATGATAATAATTTTATGCTTGATAATAATAAAAATGCTTTCCGTGATAGCTATATTGTTGAGTCTATTCATGATGCTACTGAGAATTATTTTGAGAGACAAAAATATGGTTATGGAAATCTTCATGTTATTAAATTTCCTCTCTTTATGATGAAAGTTTTTAGCTTTATCTTGTGTTGCTTTCTATATGCAGGTTTCTTTAAGACCCACTGGTCAGTATGAAAGAGGAAGATACAGTTTCATATGTCTCAATAATATTAATTCTCCTCTCTTTATGTTGAAAATCTTGAAGTTGCACTTATTTTGTCTTCCTATGCTAGCCACTTTATGCTTTCATGACTTGTTACTTTACAAGATTATTTTTCATAGGAAGTGGGTTAGACTTAAATTTGATTTATATTTTTCTTCTTGACGCTCTCTTTTGCTTCAGTTCATATTTTTATGTGAGCATCTTCTCAAATTATCATGCCTAGCTAAAAGGCTTAAAAAAGCACTTCTTGGGAGATAACCCATGTTTGTATTTTTGCGTTATTTTTCTATATTTTATTTGAGTCAAGGTGTTGTTTAATTATTTCTGCGCTCTCTTTATTTTCATGTATTAGTTGTGCCAAGTAAAGTCTCTAGTGAAAGTTGGTGTTAGATTTGGATTTCTGCGCAGAAAACATATTCCTACTTTCCAGTGTTGAATCCGTGTAAAATTTTTGTGTTTAATCCTTATCTATTTTTGATTTTTTTTCTAGTTTAAAGTTTTTCTATTTGAGAAATGTAAGTGCCTCAAAAAAATTCGTCTTTACAGACTGTTCTAGTTTTGACAGATTATGCCTTTTACTTTGCATTCTCTCTTTTACTATGTTGAGTGGACTTCTTTGCTCCATAAAACATCAGTGGCTGTAGATAATGTTTTAAAAGTATTAATAATGCTTGTGTCCAAGGAGAACCTGTGAATTTTGATTGTGCACTAACCCTCTAATGATAATTACGTTGAGTTTGGTGTGAAGGAAGTTTTCGAGGTTCAAGAGAAGAGGGTGATATAATGTGATCACGAAGAGTGAAAACTAAAGCTTAGGGATGCTCCCGTGGCTCACCCCAGCAAATTCTAAGAAGACTCAAGCATCTAAGCTTGGGCATGCCTAAGGCATCCCCTTCTTCATGAGCAACTTATCAGGTCACTTCGAGTGAAACTATATTTTTATTCGGTCACATCACATGCAGTTTAATTGGAGCGTCCGTTTGTTTTGTTTTCTTTTGTTTTCCTTGCTGCAATAAACTTAGTTGGAACCTAGCATTCTTGTGTGGGAGAGAGACACACTTCGCTTTTTCATATGAATATTCATATTGCTCAATATCATACTCATATTCTTAGCTGCTGCAAATCTTTTTGGCTCTTGTTTTTCTTGCAGCTCTTATTCAGAGCTGTTAATTCTAGTAGAGTAGTATTAGTACTCTCTTTTTTCACTGCTTTATCATATGGAGAGTTTTTTTTTATATAAAATGATTGGCGTTGGAAAGAAGTAGTACAATTTTTGTTCTTATAACAGTGCAAAAAGAAGCTCGTATAGGCTGTGGCTAGACTTTTGCATGTCATGTTAGATGTTATTTTAATTCTATGCTTAGTAGTTATTATTGTAGCATGACTTGTCTCAAATAGCTGCGAGTTCTTAATGTGCCAATGAAAGAATCATGAGTTGTTTTTATCACATTGAAGCATAATTTTGTGGTGTTCTCCTCCAAATTCTTTATTTGGTTGACTTGGCGCATGCTTACACCATATTTATGATTAAAAACCAGTCACTTATAGCCTCTATGATCATTTAGTTTTTGACTTTTAATACCACTTATGCTTTGATTTATACATTTTTTGTCCCTATTCATGATTATGGCCATTATTGCTCTCTTGATTTGTCACTCCCAGTCTTTGCTAGCCTCCACCTGTACTGAGTATGAGCTCTACTTGTGCATCCAACTCCCAAAAACCAAAGTTTTCCAAATGTGTCCACCATACCTACGTACATGTGAAATTTAACCGCCACTCCAAGTAAATTTCTCATGTGCCACCTTTAAAACTATCAAAAGTATTCCTGTTTTGTGTTCTTGTTTTAGCTCATGAGGAAGTAGTTTAAAGTTTATTGTGGTTCATGTCAAGCAAAGTTCTTCTACCCCTTTCACCCAATGAGTATGGAATCTGTGCTCATTTAAATTTGCAGAGAGCTGGTGCCAATTAATATAACCAGAAAAGGCACTTCCCCATGGATTGATGAAAGTTGGTGGGTACCCGTGGATACGGCTAGCCCTGGTCTGTGAAAAGCATGGTGGGGGGAAGTGCCAAACTAAATAAACAACGAAAACCGCTCTCAAAAGTCTAAAAACCATGCTTGGCATGAGTTATGATAAGTTCTCCATTACCATTCATTGACATAAGCATAAACCTCTCTAAAAAATGTTTTCAATACCTCCGTTTAATAAAATAAAAAGCTCGTGCACATAAGTTAATCCCTGATTCCCTCTACGAAGGGCCTTTCTTATACTTTTATGTTGATTCTCCATCTTCTAACTTTATGCACAGTTGAGAGAGCGTAGTTGCCATTCTGAGTTTAATGTGCATCAGTCCCAAAGATTATTATTGATTGATTCATGATGTGTTACTACTTCCTCTCAAATTATTTGTTCTAGTCATCCACTCGAACTTTGAAGGTGTCCTGGCATTTATGTTTTGCCCCACTCTTAAGGACAAGCGAAATATCACTTTGCTATGTTTTCTTTTTGCCCGAAACAAACGTATAACCTTCAAGTGCATTATTATTCATGATGTTTTATTTATGTTACTTTTCATGATGCAAAGTGATTGCTAAATTTCATTGTTAAAATTATATCTATCATGCATGTGTTTAAAGTACTATGATCTCAACTTACATATGCTTTTACAATTTACATGATCAAGTTTATGTTGGTAGCATGTTACCTTAGATATTATTTGATTTTATTGTTTTACCTACTCGAGGACGAGTAGAAACTAAGCTTGGGGATGCTTGATACGTCTCAAACGTATCCATAATTTCGGATGTTCCATGTTGTTTTCATGCCATATGCTACATGTTTCCTATACACTTTATGTCATTTTTATGGATTTTCTCGGACTAACCTATTGACAAGATGCCAGAGAGCTAGTTCTTGTTTTCTGCTGTTTTTGGTTTCAGAAAAGTTGTTCCGGAAATATTTTCAAAATTGGACGAAATAATATCCCAGATTCTTAGAAATCTGTCACGTACACGGAGTCCGGAGGGGACCCGAAGGGGGGGGGCTGGAGGCCCCACACCATAGGGCGGTGCGGGTGGCCCCATGGCCACGCCAGCTTGTTGTGTGGGCCCCTTGGGCGCCCACCGCCATCGCCCTTTCACCTATATAATCCCCCTTATGCATAAAACATAAAAGAATCGTCCTCCATCCACGAAAAGTTCCGCAGCTCCGCTGCCACCGCCGACAAGTTTCGGGGGACAAAATTCTCTGTTCCGGCACCCTGCCAGGACAGGGAAGTGCCCCCGGAGTCATCTCCATCGACTCCACCGCCATCTTCATCACCGTTTCTGTCTCCCATGACAAGGAGGGAGTAGTTCTTCCCCGGGGATGAGGGATCTACATGTAGTAGCTTTGTGTTTCATCTCTCTCTCCCATGGTGTGATCTTTATGTGATCATGAGCTTTGTAATCTAGTTGAATAGGTATATGTTACTCTTCATCTGTTATGCTACTCAAGTGGTTTTTTATGAGATCTCCGTAGAAACTCTAATCATGGTGTAAAGGTGACAGTGTGTGCACCATGTGAATGATTTATCTATTTGTGTTGGATGACCCTATGAAATTGTGGTGTTTGTCTCGAACCATCTAGGTCTCATGGTGATAGCGTGGGGGTTACATAGATGGGGAATACGAACTCTAAGGAGTGCTTTTATAAACCTACATGATGATTGGTGTTTGTTGTCCTACCAGAGAGTGGTTCAGAGTAGCATAGTGAAGATATGATATTTATGCATTCAATTGATTTATTGTTGAGAGTGTCCACTAGTGAAAGTATGATCCCTAGGCCTTGTTTCTAAGCATTGAAACACCGTTTACAATCAAATCTGCTACATGTTTGCTTGTTGCCATTTTTATTTCAGATTTCTACTATCATTTTTAATCATCCATATTACTTGTATTTTACTATCTTTTTGCCGAACTAGTGCACCTATACAACTGACAATTGTATTAGGTGTGTTGGGGAAAAAAGAGACTTCTTGGATCATTATTGCAGGGTTGCTTGAGAGGGATATCTTTGACATCAACCTCCCTGAGTTTGATAAACCTTTGGTGATCCAATTAAGGGAAACTTGCTGCTGTTCTACAAACCTTTGCACTTGGAGGCAAAACACTATCTACAAGAATAGAAGCGTGTGTAGGCCTCACCTGCTTCAACCTCTAGCTCCTACGGGAAGAAGATGTTGATAACCGCGTAGCCACCCATCCGGCTCGCGGCCTCTGGAACGCTCGATCTAGCCTTAAGCTCATCGAAGCTTGTCCCCTGCCAGAAGGACATACGCTCAAGGCCCGCCTTGTCAAAGCCCCGGCTGAACCACGACATGATCATGGTCAGGGCCATCTCACCGCCGGAACATGCGGCCGACTCCCTCAGGCGGTCGACGGTCTCGGGCACCTCCTAAAGGCGGGATACGAGATCCGCCATAACCTCTGGCGGTGTTTCAAAGTCCCAAGTGGCGGCAAACATGGCCTAGCCAGCTTCCCGCAAAGCCTTGGCCTCTTCACCAAGCGTGGCAACCCGGTCTTCGCGGTGGGATCCCAACCAGCCATCGCCCCGGAGTCGGGGCCCACACCCAGCTCGAGTGCACGAGCAAGAGGAAGGAGATCGTCCACCTCCGGATAGTACCCTTCAACTAGAAGAGGGCCAGCGAAGAAATCGCCGGCCAAACCAGCCAGCCGGTGAAAGAAGGACCGTATACCAATGTCAACACTGGTTACGAGGTCGAGTTTCTCCTGAAGGCGGCCCACCGCCTCCTCCTTGGACTTTCGTGTGGTCTCTAGCCTGGCCTCCAGAAGCCGAAAGGTGGAATGTTGGTTGCCCAGGGCCATGGCATGATCCCCCTCTGCGGTCTTCATCTCGACGGCTAGCCGCTCCGCCTCCGCCTTGTGCGCTTCCGACTGTTCGGCTCGGAGGCGGAGGTACCGGGTGGCCTCGGCGTGCGCCTTATCCCGCTCTTCCAGCTTCTGGGCCAGCAGGGACGCGACCATCATGTTCTTGGCCGCCTTCTTGAGGTCATGGATCTCCTCTGTCACACAGCAAGAAGCAGCTGTGAGCAACCGGCCGCGACACAACAAGATACCCGGCGCGAAGAAAAAAGAATCCCTTACTTAGCATCTTGGAGTTGGCCGCCCTAATCGGGGCATCGCTCTGGCTCGCATCTTGCAAGAAAAAAGGAGAAAGTCAGGACCTCCCGGCTACTCCCTGCAAGACCAATCTCGAGAAGAAATCTTACCACCATCAGCTCGTTCGTCACAATGCACGCCTGTACGGAAAGCTCCAGGTCCCTCGCCACTGCCGAGCATGCCTCTACCATGGCTTGCAGGTCCTTCTTCGACGACTTGCCAACCTCGATGGGCTTGACAGACCGCTGGATGGTCCCGTCCGGCTGCCGCACAGCCGCCTGAGGGGCCAAGACAACCAGGGCTAGGGGGCATGCTGCCGGCACGATCGCGCCAGCTGCCAACACCAGCGGGAAGGACCTAATGCGTGTGAGAACACACATTCTTTGGGAGACCCAAGAGGAAGGTATGAAGAGTGCAGCATCAAGTTTTCCCCCTTGGCCATGCGACTACATGGTGTGGGCCCCCTGGTCTCCCACGAACGCCCTTCCACCTATATATTGCCTTCCTTGGGAAAAACCTAAGTACCTGAGCCTCCATCCACAAAAAGTTTCGCCGTCGTCTGCAACCCTAGCTCGGGAGGGTTTTGAAGCTCTTCCCGGCACCCTGCCGGAGAAGGGAATCATCATCTGAGGGCTCTTCATCACCATGCCTGCCACTTGAGTGATACGCGAGTAGTTCATCCTTGGACTACGGGTCCATAGAAACTAGAACTCTTGCATTTTGTCAATAGGTTAGTCTCAGAAAATGCATAAAAATACTATCAAGTGTATGGAGACACCACTAGTGAACTGTGGACCCCGGTCAATTCT
Organism: Alopecurus myosuroides; assembly: GCA_028641055.1. Taxonomy (NCBI): domain Eukaryota; kingdom Viridiplantae; phylum Streptophyta; class Magnoliopsida; order Poales; family Poaceae; genus Alopecurus; species Alopecurus myosuroides. The sequence continues at coordinate 34,236,373 of CM054062.1, forward strand.
TTTACACTGATAATACAACCTACTGCAAACACTGTTATTTTTCACTGCAAACAGTGTTCTCATTTCATTCACTACAAACAAACATAATTTTCCACACTATAAGTTTAATCCTTTGTTTTCAGCAAGACCGGTGAGATTGACAACCTCACTATTTCATTGGCTAAAAGTGTATTGGTTGTGTTGTTTGTAGATTCCACAGTGCTGCTGATCCTGGTAGTGCGCCCTGCCAACATCAGCTCTCAACAACCTTCAAAAGTGATTTCTTTCTCCTACTAGTCCGATTAAGCCTTAGTTTCTTACTGAGGGAAAAACTTGTTGCTGTACTCATCATACCTTCCTCTTGGGGGTCTCCCAACGAACGTGTGTTCACACGCCATCAGCCCGCCAGGGGATTCACCATAGGAGGCGGAGCCACCTCCCGAAGTGTAGAAGGAGTCGGCTTCTGCATCGGGATAGATGGCACAACCTCCCTGTAAGAAAGGATTTCAACAAAGAACTCACGACCGCGAAGAAAACAAGAAGCGATGCTTACCCGGTCACCATCGGAGGAGGAGCCCTCCGGTTGAAGGCGTTCGGTTGCGCCCTCGCTTCGCCTCCGGTTCGTCGTCCCCAGCCGGATGGCTGATAAGCCGGATGGACGACGCTGTTTAGCTGGCGCTACAGAGGAGGCCGACAAATCTATGTCAGAACTATCATCGTCAATATCAATGACTTTGTCACCCGGGTCAGGAAGCTTACCATCAGGGGCCGGCGCCGGGTCGTCTTCTTCGCCCTCCACCACAACCATCGCGCGTGCAGCCGGCTGCTCATGCGTCATATACGTATCCTTGATTTATGATCTTCCATGTTGTTTTCATGTTATTTCCTACATGTTTGCTATACACTTTATGTCATTTTTATCGATTTTTGGGACTAACCCATCAACAAGATGCCACAGAGCCAGTTCCCTGTTTTCTGCTGTTTTTAGTTTCAGAAAAGTTGTTCTGAAATATTCTCGAAATTGGAAAATTCGAAGCCCGGAAGTCTTAGAAATACCGAAGGTTACACGTAGTCCCGAAGAGGCCCAAACGGGGGCCACACCATAGGGCGGTGTCCCATGGCCGCGCCTGGGGGTGGTGTATGCCCCTCGGGCGCCCACCGCCATCGCCTTTTCGCCTATTTAATCCCCCCGATACATCAACCCTAAAACGAGAACACTTTTCCACGAAAAACACCCGAGGCCGCCGTCATCGTCATCCCGAGATCGAGAGGGTTCTAGAGCTCTTCCCGACACCCTATAGGAAGGGAAATTCATCACCGGAGGGGTCTATACCACCATTCCCTCCTCCAAAGTGATGCATGAGTAGTACATCCATGTACTACAGGTCCATAGCACTAGCTAGATGGTTGTCTTCTCCACTTTATGCCTCATGTTTAGATCTCGTGAGCTTCCTCACATGATCGAGATCATCTTTATGTAATGCTGGATGTTATGTTTGTTGGGATCCGGTGAATGTTGAATGCTATGTCTACAGATTATCACTATATCATGTTATCTTCATGCATATGTTATTTATGATCTTGCATGCTCTCCGTTATTAGTAGATGCTCTGGCCAAGTAGATGATAGTAACTCCAAGAGGGATTATTTATGCTCGATAGTGGGTTCATGCCTCCTTTGCATCTGTGCTCGAGTGATAGAAACGTGACGGATGGAGGATGTGTTGTTTCCATTAGGGAGAAAACAACAATGTTTACTTCGTTCAAATTGTTTACATTACACACTTTGCTTACTGCGATTATCTGTTGCTTGCAACTTAATACCCAACATTTGTTCGGATGATATTCCAAGGGTGGATTATTAGTCATAGATGTAGTTGGATGACGGTCTATGTATCTTGTTGTAATGCCCGCATGAATCACATAGAAATCTTTATGTCTTGCATTTGCACTACGGTGCAACCTTCATTTCTGTCAATTGCCCAGATGTAATTTGCTCACCACTCATGTTATTTATCTTCTATAAAGAGACACCACTAGTGAATTGTGGACCCCGGTCCATTTTCTAATACTGATAATACACACACACCGTTTCCACTGTTTTCACACTGCTGTTATCGTTTTTATATTTTCTCATACTATTTTCCACACCATACGTTTAACCTCTATGTGTTTGGCAAAACCGGTGAGATTGACAACCTCATTGCTTCGTTGGGGCCAAGTGATTTGATTGTGTTGTGTAGGTTTCATTTGCTGCTGAACTGGTAGTGCGACTTGCAATCTCAGCTGCATCAACCTTCTAAAGTTGCTCCTTCCTCCTACTGGTCGATTCAACCTTGGTTTCTTTCTGAGGGAAACTTTCTACTGTGCACTTCATACCTTCCTCTTGGGGTCCCCCAACGAACGTGTGTTACACGCGCATGAAGCTAATTTCTGGCGTCGTTGCCCGGGGAGGAAGAGAATTTCTGCAAGGGGAGTCTCTCACTTCCAATCTCCTTACTTTGTTATTGTTTTGCTTAGTTTATTTTATTTTATCTTGTTTGCTTCTCTTTATCAAAACCACAAAAAAAATTCTTATTCTAGTTGTTATTTTTGTTACCTTGTTGTTTTTCTTCATCATGTTGCTCCCTAAGGTTACTCTGAAGGATCTTTCAGTTGGTAGTGGTTCTATACTTGGCAAGGATACCATTAAAGAATTCTTTAATCATGTTAGTAGGAATGATAAGTTTGAGAAAAAAAATCCATAGCATAGCTTACTCCAAATTATGAAACTGCTGAAAATTCTTTAATTCACATGTTAGAAGCTAGGTTTGTTAATCTTCATCCCATACTGCAGCATATGTGTCTTTCCCCAAGAAAATAATTTTGACTGGATTATTCCTGAAAATCTATTTGATGAGAACATCAAACCTAAAAGTTGTAAGAGAGAAACATCTGAAACGCATTTAGATAAAATACAATGCATTATTGAGGAATTGCCTTATCTTGATTTGAATGCCTCTTCACTTGCAAATACGTGAATCTACTAATCTGGGCCTAGCTAAAAGGCGTTAAGGAAAAGCACTTCTTGGGAGATAACCCATGGTTTCATTTTTGCTTTGTTTTTCTCTGTTTTCTTTGAGTCAAGGGGTTGTATACTTCTATAGCAAATCCTTTGTATCTTTATTATCATGTTTTAATTGTGCCAAGTAAAGTTTTTGGCAAGAGTTGGAGTTGGTTTTGGATTTCTGCGCAGGAAACAGATTTCTGCTGTCCACCGTAAAAATTTGTATAATTCACAGAAAAATCGAAATTACCTGAAACTTTTTTTTGCTTATTCCTTAGATGATTCCGATACTTTTTCATTCTTCAAGTTGTTTTATTTGAGTAACGTAAGTTCCCCAAAAAAATCGTCTTTACAAACTGTTCTGGTTTTGGCATATTCTGCCATTTTTCTTGCATTTGCCCTTTTACGATGTCAAGTGGATTTCTTTAATTCACGAAACATCAGTGTTTGTAGCTAATGTTTAAAAGTATCAATAGAACTTTTTCCCATACATAAACCATGTATTTTTGATTGTTGCACTAACCCTCTAATGCGAAGTACTCTTTGAGTGTGGTGTGAAGGAAGTTTTCAAAGGTCAAGAGAAGAGGGTGATATAATGTGATCAAGAAGAGTACAAGGTCAAAGCTTGGGGATGTCCCTGTTGTTCAGCCCAGAAAATTCTAAGAAGACTCAAGCATCTATGCTTTGGATGCCCAAGGCATCCCCGTCTTCATCAACAATTTATCAGGTCACTTCTAGTGAAACTATATTTTTATTCGGTCACATCATATGAAATTTACTTGGAGCGTCTGTTATTTTTTGTTCTGTTTTATTTTGTTTTTCTTGCTGAAATAAACATCATTGGAACCTAGCATCCTTGTTTGGGAGATAGACACGCTCCGCTTTTTTATTTGAATACTAGTTATGCTCCTATTCTTAGTTTTTCTTCTAGCTGCTTCAAAAATTCCTGTTTAGCTCCAGTTTTCATTGCATCTCTTATTCAGAGATGTTAGTTTTAGTAGAGTTATGTTAGTACTATAATGCTTTCTTGCTGTATCATTTAGAGAGTTTTTGTTACAACATATTCTGTGTGCTTCTTGTTGGGAAAATAAACTGCTGAATGTGGTAGAATTTATCAACAATGCAAATAGAAGCTTGTATAGACTGTGGCTACACCTTTTCATATCATGCTAGATGTTATTTTAATTTTAAAGCCTAGTGGTTATTTTGTATCATGATTTGTCTCAAATAGCTGAGAGTGTTTAGTGTGCCATTGAAAGAATCATGAGGGGTTTTCTTGTCATTTTGAAGCATAAATTTGTGGTGTTCTCGTTTGCACTAGTAGGGAATGGCTTATAGCCACCACCATACCGCTGGCCAACAAAAATTGTCGTTGCCTAGCGCTAACAGCACTAGCGAACAGAAATACCTGTTCGCCAGCGCTTTGAAACACTACCGCTGGCGAACCACCACCCTTGTTCGCCAGCGCTAAGTCTGGGCCCCACCTGCGCGCGCTTTGAAACACTACAGCCGCTGCCTCATTTTACCGCTGGCGAACAGCTCTTATTGTTCGCCAGCGCTACGCCCACAACCGCTGGCGAACATGTGCTGCTGTTCGCCAGCGCTAATATGTGGGCCCAGCACGCATCTTAGCGCTGGCGAACAGCAGCACATGTTCGCCAGCGGTATTCCGCAGATCCTAGCCATAAAGTGGCACCCACACCTACCCACTTTCCCCTCCACTCTCTCTTCTTCACCTTGTCCCCTCTTCTCTCTCTAGCTCGAAATTATGCCAATTTCTCCACCTTCCTACTCTATTTTGAACCAACTAAATTTATTTTAGTTGGTATATATATGTTTATCTCCCTCCTAACATCATTTCTACCCCAAATTTTCCCTCCCTAGCCATCTAGATCTAGAATTAACCCCTTTCTCTCCAAAGCTCCAAAATTCTCCGGATATCATCGTGTGGCCATCTATTCATTTGAGGTGGGATGAATGATAATATATAATTAAATGAGTTTGTATATAAATTTTGTCTGGATACACGCGATATGCAATATGTGTGAAATTTCACCGGATTCAACAATGGTCGTGTGATGGAGACGATAAATGCATGTGTGCGCAATTTGTTGTGGAATGAAATTGAGTAGCCAATTATCGCCGGAATGTTGATTCATTTCCGTCTCGGCATAGTTTGGCACTCCCTAATAACCTCCTATTTGTAGGAAGGTCATGCCGAATTTTTTCGTGAATACGACATGAAGTGAAATTTTTGATATGAAAATGAGTTGCCACTTTGCCGAAATGTTGATTCATTTCCGTCTCGGCAAAGTTTGGCACTCCTCTAACCTCCAATTTGTAGGAAGGTCATGCCGATTTTTTTCCGTGAATATCGAAATATATATATATATATATATTATGTTTGGTTCTAATATTAATTATATCGACGCGCGCTCTCGTGCAGGCGACATATAATGGTGGTCGTTAAGAGTGAACGTGTCGTGAATAGTTACTTGAGACACGCGACAGAAGACATGTTACAAAATGGCCGCAAGGAGATACGATGTCCATGTCGAAAGTGCAAACTAGGGGGCTTGCTCAATCCCTTTACCGGAGACTTGCTCAGTCACCTCCTAAGGTATGGTTTCATGGATGGGTATAACAGTCAGTGGGTAAGTGATGATGAAGATGATGAAGTCCATGGGGCGGCGGAGGTAGGAAATGATGTGCAACAGGACAATAGCAACGATCGAATAGAACTACAGCAGGACCAACTACAGCAGGACCAAGATCAGCCTCATGACCCAGCACATGATCATGGAGAAGATGTTGAACAAGACGTGGAAGAAGATCACGAGAACACAGGGACACCCCTAACGGAAGTTGTGCGTGACCCTCATCTGAAAGAACTGCTTTTGAGAAAGACGACTAACTCGATATCTGCTGCTAGAGAGCAATCGAAGCTGGCGCAACTAGAGATAGACTCGAAGACACCGTTGTATGCAGGCTGCGGTCCGGGAGAGTCCCGCCTGAGAGTGGCCCTCGATGTTCTGCAGATGAAGGCGAGATACAAATGGAGCGACATAAGCGTCGATGCAAGCCTGCAATACTGGCACGATGTCCTTCCAGAGGGCAACACCTGTCCTAAAAGTTGCGACGAGGCCAAGAAAGTCGTGTGCCCCTTTGATTTACCTCACGAAAAATACCATGTGTGCATCAACGATTGCTACATTTATCGGAAAGAGGACGCGAACAAAACCATTTGTCCAGTTTGCAGCGCCGCTCGATACAAGAAAGGGAAGAAGAAAGCTCCTCGGAAAGTTGTGTGGTACTTTCCGCTCATTCCCCGTCTGCAACGGTATTTCGCGGACCGCAAGGAAGCAGAGCTCATGCGCTGGCACGCGAAAAGGAGGAATAAAGTTTTGAAAGATCCAAATCGAAGTGAAAAAGTAATTCTGACACATCCTTCAGATGCAAGTCAATGGAAAGCAATTGACTGTGAATATCCAACGTTCGGGGCGGAGGCAAGGAACATCAGGTTGGGTGTGAGCACCGACAGACTCAATCCGTTTGGCAACCAGAGCAGCACCCATAGCACCTGGCCCGTGTTTGTATGGATGTACAACATCCCTCCCTGGTTGTGCATGAAGAGGAAGTATATTCACATGAGTATGCTAATTCAAGGGCCAAAACAACCAGGCAACGGCATAAATCTATACCTGAAGCTGCTTAAAGATGAGCTGGAAACGCTATGGGCCGAGGAAGGGGTGAACACATGGGACGCCTTCGGTGAACAATATTTCCCAATGAGAGCTGTCTTACTCTGTACGGTTCACGACCTACTAGGCTACGGATATGTGGCGGGCCAGGTGTGCCACGGACATAACGGTTGCGTGAGGTGCATGGATGACCCCACGTTTATGCAACTTCCGAAAGATCCTGGGTCTTTGAAAACAGTTTTCGTTGGCCATCGAAGGTGGCTACCCAACAAAGACCCGTGGAGAAGGCGAGGAGACCTTTTTAACGGTGAGGATGAGCTCCGTGGACCTCCACGTAAGAGGTGCGGCGAAGAAATCTACAATTTGCTGAATGATTGGAAGGAATGCCCAGAGCCTGGAAAGAAGCAAAAGGCGCCAAAACCGCTTCTGGATGTATGGAAGACGAGGTCGGTGTTTTGGGACTTGCCATACTGGCCCTTTCTCGATACGCCTCACTGCCTTGATCTGATGCATATCACGAAGAATGTGTTTGAAAGTTTGTTTGGCACGCTGCTCAACATGCCGGAGAGGACCAAAGACAGGGTGAAAGCAAGAAACGACCTGAAATATTTTGGTATTAGGGTAGATCTTCAGGGGGGACGCCCGGATGATGACGACGGCGATCAATCGTGTGATGAGGAGACGGATGGTCGCAAGGCCAAAAGGGTTAAGAGGAATGACTATTACTGCCCCCCCTCCTGCTTCACTCTTAGTCCGGACGAGATCACAAAATTGATGATGTGCGTTCTCGGAGTCAAAGTCCCTAGCGGTTACTCAGGGCTAATAAGCAGATTCCTCGACGCGCAGAAACAAAAGTTTAGCGGGATGAAGTCTCATGACTGTTACGTGATGATGACGCAGATACTTCCGGTTGCGATCCGCGGAATAATGGACAAACACGTCCGGGAAACCCTGTTTGGCCTCTGTAACTTCTTCGACGTTATATCTCGAAAGTCGATCACGGGGAAGCAGATCTCAAGGCTGCAGGAAGAGATTGTCGTGATACTATGCGAGCTTGAGATGTACTTTCCACCATCATTCTTTGACATATGTGTTCATCTGTTGGTCCATATCGTGGACGATATCATCCATCTCGGGCCGTTGTTCCTGCACAACATGATGCCGTTTGAAAGGATGAATGGGGTCATCAAAGGATATGTTCGCAACAGAGCTCGTCCGGACGGAAGCATCGTTCAGGGCTTTCTCACCGAAGAGTGCATCTCTTTCTGCACGAATCATATGGACGTGGAGCACCCAGTTGGTCTGCCCAGAAACAAGCACATTGGCAAGCTCGATGGAGTAGGTCACAAAAATGGACGTAGAGAAGTGCATGTGGATCGGGCTTGTCGACGCACCGACTTTAACAGGGCAAACTTAGTAGCTCTCCAACACATTGACATGGTCGATACTTGGGTGGAAAAACACAAGAGCTCGATTATGAAAAAGTACAGTGAACAAGGCAAGCGGACCGAAGGAGAAATAATCAGAGAGCATAACTCCACTTTCTTGCGTTGGTTTAAAGATGTGATCGTCGCTAATCCACCGCCAAGGGATTGTGCGAAAAATAAACTATTGTACGCCTTGGCACATGGCCCAGCTCCCAACCTAGCGACGTTTCAAGCATATGATATCAACGGGTTCACTTTCTCCACAGAGGAGAAAGACAAAACTTCCGATTATCAAAACTCAGGGGTAACGATGGAATCCTACACCGGTGACAAAAAGTTAAGATACTACGGAAGGATCGAGGAGATATGGGAGCTTAACTACTCTGGAGAGAAAGTGCCTATGTTCCGCGTCAGATGGGCTAGGATGTCGACCGTCAGGAAAGAAGACCAATACTTTACAACCATGGTTATTCCCGAAGCCGGAACCTCATCAAGCGCGAATGTCACAGCGCAAAATGAGCCATGGGTATTGGCTAAGCATGTGTCACAATGCTTCTTCATAACAGACCCCGCAAGGCCTAGCCGTGTTGTCGTGAGGAGAGGGAAAAGAAATATCATCGGAATGGATGGAGTCGTTGACGAGGACGAGTTCGACACATTCGGCGACCCAAATATTGACGATGATCAAGAAGATGATGATGATAGTCATGCAACATACACAACAAGAAGAAGCAGAACTACGCTACCTAGGCATGGTCTTCCATTCAGAAGAACAAGTCATAATGTGGGGTTAAATTATGCAACTGTGACCAAAAAAGGCAAAAAAATCAAACACTGATCAGAAACTATGTATATATTTTTCTGCCAATTGTATGCGACGAAACTATGTATATGCACTTATTATAATTTAATGTACCTTGTTCTGTATTTCAAATGTGTGGACTTATATTATTTGAAACATAAAAGGAAACAAATAGAAATTAAACAAGAAGGAAACAAGAAATAAAACATTATTATTTGCAATGTGTTTGAAATTAATTTGCAATGTGTTTGACTTATTATAAATTAAATTTCTTTGAATAATTTAAACAAATAAAGAAAACAAAAAAAAACATTATTATTTGTAATGTGTTTGAAATTAATTTACAATGTGTTTGAATTATTATAAATTAAATGTCTTTGAATAATTTAAACAAATAAAGAAAACAAAAAAAACAGAATAAGTGTAATGTGTTTGAAATGGAAAACATTATTATTTGTAATTAAAACATTATTATTTGTAATTAAAACATTATCATTTGTAATTAAAACATTATCATTTCAAAGAAAAATAAAAAAAAGGTAGCGCTGGCGAACTTGGCTGCTGGTTCGCCAGCGGTATGTTACCGCTGGCGAAGCAACCTTTGTTCGCCAGCGGTAACATAGCGCTGGCGAACCAGCTGCCAAGTTCGCCAGCGGTAAGCCCCCCCAGAGAGCTACACAGGGGCCGCGCGGGGACTTAGCCGTTTTCATCGATCAATCGTCGTACAGCGCGCGCGTATTCCCTGTCGACGTCGTCGTCTCCGGCGATTCCTCTGTCCGGCGACCACCGAGCCCTCCACTGCTCCACTCGTACCTCCCCTCCACTGCCTCCACACCGGCCCTCTCTCCCCCCCCCCCCCCCCCCCCCCGCCCACCTCCCCTGCGGCTCCATCGACGGCGGTCGGCCACTCTCCGGTGATCAACGGCACGCCTGCGGCCCGCGCTGCTCCCTCCTCCTCCCCCGTGTCTCCCTCCTCCTCCCCTGCGGCTGCCGTCGTGCCTCTACAGCGGCACCGCCGGCGTCCTGCCCGCTGCTGCACCCTCTTCTACCATGCACACCTAGTGTTCGACAGAAGTTCTACAGGTAGTTTTTTCCAACTTTCGAACCCAGATGTTTTTAACGCTTGCATTGATCAACAAATATCAACAAATATCAACAAACTAGTGTCAACTGTGATAAAATTAGGATTGTTGTGTAACGCTTGCATTGATTGTCAGATAGGTTGGTATGGGTTAAAATTGTAAGCATGACAGGAAAGAATATGGCTCAGTTGTTCCTCTGTGGTGGCTTGTGATGCTTTAATGTGGTATTAAATGATTGTTCTTATCTAATTATGATGCTAGATACATTAAACCTAACTAATTATGATGCACTGGTCCTGATCTAGCGAGACAAGGGCCTGAGATGTAGGGAAGGTGATTGTTTTGCCTACTTCTTGAAAAAGTATTGCGCACAAGACCGAATCCCATAACGCTTATTGTCTATGTGAATGCTGCAAGTTATGTTTTTTGTTTGCAACGCATGGCCGATAGCTTCAGGTGTTGCAAGTCATCTATCAGTAGACAAAATCTATCTGGTTTTAGAAAGACACTTAACAGTAATAAAAAAGAGAGTTTGCAGCATTTCATGGTCCCAGCTCAGAACCTTTCTGGTTTTAGAAAGACGCTTATTGTCTATGTGATCTGCCAACATTGTTCACAACCTCCAACACATGTCCATGCACAACCTCTGCGGCTTTCTGCAAAACTGCTGGTCACCTTTCACCTTCTAGCTTCTCCCTTGTAGCCTGCGCTAGTGCTGAGTGCTGACAATGCAAATAATGCAATCGTACCACTCCACTGGTAATTAAGTCAGTGTTTGGTACCATGACTGAGCAAAACAAGGTTGTGCAGGTGCAGTCTTTTGGGATCATCCAGATATTTTGGTGAGTTTCCATCAGAAGAAGGATGCTGAGTTGTTGACCATAAAGGTTAAACTATAGTGTGGTGTTATGATTAAGAGTACACATAAAAAAGCTTCATCCAAACAATTGTTTGGCTTTAGAGTAAGATAAGGAAAATTACCATTTTACATGAGCGAATCAGTCTGGGTTTTATCCAGGTTGAATAATATCAAGTACCAAAATTGCCCTTCAGAAGTTTGATTAGCTCCTTGGCATTTATTTCCATAGCATGTACCATTTTCATGTATTAGATGGCATTTTTTACTCTATTCATCGGTTACAAACTGCTTTCTGTTTTGTACTCTGTGTAGATGAGTGGCATGGATAAGAATATGCCAATATAGTTGTTGTGATGCCTAGCTACAGTTTTGTATGTTAAACTGCCCCATTTTTAGTAATGTTTAACTGCTGCTGCTGCTGCTTAACTGCTGCTTAACTGTTGCTGCTGCTGTTTAACTGCTGCTGCTGCTTAACTGCTGCTGCTGCTTAACTGCTGCTGCTGCTGCTACCTGATAGTGTCTGCTTAACTGCTGCTGCTACCTGATAGTGCTGCAGCAGTGAGCCCTCATATGTTTGGTGAAGTGGTCGATCTCCATGCCACAAAATAAACCTGAAGCTCGTAATGTTTGGTGAAGTTCAGACTAGTATGTTTGGTGACATCTTAATCTGATCATGTTTATCGCTTGCATCCGAGTTGCTATGATTTTCCTTCTGCATAATCCAATTACTGGTGTACAACATATTATATCAAAATGGAACAAACAGAGGATGGTTGGTGTACAACTTATTCTCCTTTGGGGTTTGCAGAATTTAAATTTAATTACTTTGGTGATGGTTGGTGGTGCTGGATGGTGTGTATGGATGGTGGTGATGGATGGTGGTGGTGATGGATGGTGGTGATGGATGGTGGAGATGGTGTGTGGTCGTGTGGATATGTGCCCACCTTCGTGTGGATGACGATGATAATATGAGGGGTGGGATTATATGAGGGGTGGGTTTTTATGTGCAGGTACCCCACGTGAGTCCCTATTTGCCGGAATGTTGATTAATTTCCGTTCCGGCAAATTTGGGTACTCCATTTGTGATATTTTTAGCAAAGGTCATGCCGAAATTTTCCGTGAATTTTGGCATGATCTTTGCTAAAAATATCACAACTTAGAGTGTCCGAGAAATTTGGACTCATATGGGGTATACATCGTCTAAATTCTAGGATTTGTTGAACTTATTTCGGGTTTTCTCTCCTTCCTTAGATATGGCTCACAACGACGAGGCGGGTGGTTCTGGTCTCGGACACGGCGGAGACAACGACGATGCGTGGCTTTCCATGCTAAGCGCGGGAGGCGGACCCGTAGATCCGCACCCGGATCTAGAGATGGAGGGCGACGATGCAGACGACGAGATGGACGAAACCGTTCGCCAGGAGCTAGAGCCACACAACGATACATCGGGCGCAGAAGGTGATCAAACCGGTAGTGGCACCGGGGATACCGCCTCCGGTAGCGAGGCGGCGGCTAGGCGCAAAGAGAGGCGGCACAACATGCTCGCCACCATGCGGGAAGAGTTCACGGAAGTGGACCCCAGCGGTGCTCCCCTCGAGCCGGAGAGTTATGCCAAGGGCTATGGAAACCAGATAGGCTGCATAGCTCGAGACTTCGGCAACGTTAACATGGAGCACCTCAAAGCTAAAGAAAACAAGGCTAATGCCGCCCTGCTGATTGAGAAGCTGCACACAAGGTATAAATTCCCGGATCCTTACGACAACCAGGACCTGAAGAAGAATCTGGTCAACTCCTTAGCACTGAACAAGTTCGCCAAGGCGTTTACGACTTGGAGATCCAGTTTGCGGCAGATGCTTGCGAAGGGTAAGGATTTTGATGAGATCCATAAGATGTGGCCCTCCATTTCCGAGGAAGACTTGGCCCAATTCAAGATCGACGAACTCAAACCGGAAAGGATTGCGCTGACTAAATGGGGGAAAGAACAGCGAAAAAAGAACATTGGCCCTCACAATCTCGGAAGCCGGGGTTACCTTGGGAAGCAGAAAGTATGGGAAAAGGAGGATTCGAAGAGAGAAGGGCCGAACCCGTTTGACAAGATCACCGACCCGCAGGTGAGAAATTTTGTCAGGGCCCATTACAGGGAAGATCCCAAAAAGCCCGGCGATCTTGTGTTGAACGAGAAGGTCAAGCTGCTCGAGAATAAGTATCTCGAGGAACAAGAAAAAGAACGCCTATCTCAATCTGACGGGGGGTCCTCGGCGACGACGAACAAGGACCCGTATGACACCCCTTTCATTAGGGCGCTTAACGCGATGAAGGGAGTGCCCCTTGACAAGAAGCCGAATCGTAGCCATGTGCATGGCCTCGGAAAGGGTCATCGGCATGCGCAATACTACCCCGACACCAAGGAAAAGCGTAAGGAGCAGAACAAGGGCCCGGAGAAGACGGTCGACGAGCTTGTGAACGAGAGGCTCAATGAGCTCCTCCCTACCATCTGTTCGACCGTCGCTCAGTCCTTAGCGCCGTGGATGCTAGGTGGAGGACAAGGGCCGCTCCCGCAGAAAAACATAGCCCAAATGGTGCAGCCAGCGCCGCAGAACGTGGCCCCCGTCGTGGCGCCGCAGAACGTGGCCCCCGTCATGGCGCCGCAGAACGCGGCCCCCGTCGTGGCGTCTGCTGCGCGGAACGAGCCGGCCCCCAACCCTCAGCCGGAAGGTCGCAAAGATCCGTCGCCGCCCCGCCACATCTCTTCAACGCCGCCGCCGACACTTAGCGGTCCATCCCCCTTGTCCGAGCTCAATGCCCTCACGGTAATTCAACGTGCACTGCTTAATTATATATTATGACTTGATTCGTGACGGCATCAGTCTCTAACAACGATCGCGCGACGTTTCGCAGGCCGACGAGACGGGATGCACATTGCTCCTTAATGTGAACGGCGAGTTAAAGGACGTCGCCAAAGGAAAAATCATCACACCTCTGAACCGCGTATCCCACGGCGTTCGTATGCCCGAGGACGTGTTCAGAGTGACATTAAGTCGGGTGCTCCCTGGTTGCGGTGCTCTCGATCCTCCGAACCAACCACCCGCAGCCGACAGCGAGTTGAACCTGGAGCAATGCTTGGTTTGGCCATTGACCTGGCCGAAATCACTAATTCGTTTGGAAAGTACTCCTGCCAACACTCCAACACCGGTCCAGGGGTCGGGGCACCCGAGCCAACACAAGGATTTCTCACCTGCAAAGTCCGTGCAGCACGACGGCGACGATGCTGAAGATGAGAACCCGAATGACTACCTCGTCGACGATCCTTACGAGGGGGCGCCCGGCCTGGATGATCTTGATCAACTTCTCTTGCCAGCGGAGGAAGCGGATAAATATCGATGCACAAAGCGTCTTTTCTCTTCTCAAGAGCCGGCAGTCCCCGAGCAAGAAGTCATCAGCCAGGATGCCCTCAAAGAGGCGGTAGCGGATGTATTTCATAATACTCAGCCTAACATCAAGTATGCACGGAAAAGAACTAAGAAGAGTTCTGCCGTTGCATCGATGAGCCAACCGGTGGAGGGGACCAAGTCTAAGCCGCAGACAGGACGTGTATTGGACAGGATACCCATAACCGACTGGCATCAGATCCATGAGTTGGGGAAACCGATGCTTCCGCCGAGGTTGGTCGCCTTGCTGACAGGTGATATGCGTAGCGTCCATGACGGTGTACTATATATGGAGGAGGTGCTTCTCAAAGAGAAAAATCCAACGCTGCCGGTTTTGGTCGCAAAGGTGCCATCTACGGCGGGATTTGTCACTGAAGGCAACGCAAACAAGATCATCATTAGATTTGACGACATTTTCCGGATGTTCCACATGAAAGCACTCCACTCGTCAATCGTCCGTCTGTTTACGCTCAGCTTGGCGCATCAGCTATCCGTAGAGAATGTCAGAAACATCGGGCTAGCAGACCCCTACTACATGCACGACATGTACTTGAACAACCCCAAGGGTAGGGCAAAAGCGACAAAGTACCTCGAACAAGTGTTGCTCACTAACCATATGAACAAGAGGATCACCCTCGTGCCCTACTTTCCTGAGTAAGTTATATTTCCCATCTTTACATAAGTTTGCGCATATACAATTTTTGAGGATTATATATATGGACTCTCCTGTTTTGCGCAGAAACAAATACGGCACCCTCATCATGCTCTACCCGAGAGACGCGCACGCAGTATATCTCGACTCCGGGAGTACGATGAAGGAGAAGAACTACTCCCTCATCAAGTCTGTTCTCAATGATGCTATGGATGGCTACATCAGGGGGGAAGGATTCTGCGACAGGACGAAACAAATTAAAGGAAAATATGTGTTCAGACACAGAACAGAGTTTCCCTGCCCCAAGCAGGCGCCAGGCGGCCAAATGGAGGCATGGTACCTCATCCAACACATGACGGAGATCGTGAAGGACCAACATAGTCTGCAATACATGTCTGCTGTGGACAAATGGTCTCGCAGCATCGTGGAATGGTCTGATGCTGAGTACACACAAAACTTTGGTCGCATCCAGCGCAAGATCTGCACAATCATCTATAAGGATGTAGTAACTTCAGGATCTACCTTCCACTGGAACACCCCTCCATCTAACAATGAGTTGCGACAATGTGTGCTAGAGCAGACTGACGAGAGACCATTCAACTCGTTAGAAGGTGCTCTTCCGTTCCCGCCGGAGAAGAAACAGAAGATCACAACATCGAGGAAGAAATGATCGACGGTATGTATTCGATTCGTTACGAATTGCTCCTAATAAGAACTTGTGATTTCCTTTGCCGGTCTAATGCTTTTATCTTGGTCTACAGAGAGATGAAGAAGTGGACGGCGCGCTGGCCCTAGCGAAAGATCGCAAGCGGAGGCGGAAGCTAAAGCGGAGGCGGACCGCATATATATATGTCTTGTTTGTGATTGATCTATATCGCGCGTTGTATCGATGTCATACTTTTGTAATCGTTAAACTAATTAGATGGCTATTTATGAAAAGCATGTTATTGAGATCGATGTGTCATACTTTTGTAATGGTTCGAGAGATCGATGTGTATTAATATTTATGAGAAGGATGTTATTGAGATCGATGTGTTATTATTTTCGTTATCGATATTGGATCTCGGTTTGTGTATTGCATATACATATATCTAACAGTGATTTATATGTGTGAACTATAGAAATTACATATGTTTGGACCTGTATAGTATAATATCAGGAAAACATAAACTGTTATACGAAAATAACAAAAAAAATACAAAATTGGGAGCAATAGCGCTGGCGAACACATTACCTACCGCTGGCGAACTTACCGCTGGCGAACCTCAGTTGCTACCGCTGGCGAACACAACGCTGGCGAACACGACCTGGTTCGCCAGCGGTAACATGTACTACCTCTGGCGAAGCGCTGTTCGCCAGCGGTAACCCGCTACCACTGGCGAGCTAGCGCTGGCGAACAGCGCTTCGCCAGCGGTAGGCCAATTTTGTTCGTCACTGGTAGGGGTTTTCCTACTAGTGTTGAATGTTTTATTTGGTTGACTTGGCGCATACTCACACCATGTTTATGACTACAAACCAGTCACCTATAGCCTCTATGATCAGTAAGTGTTTGAACTTGTGGTACCACTTATGCTTTGATTAATGATGTTTTTGTCGCTATGCTTGATTATGGCCATTATTGCTCTCTTCATTTGTCGCTCCCAGTCTTTTGCTAGCCTCCACCTGTACCGAGTATGAGCTCTAATCATGCAATCCAGCCCCCAAAAACCAAAGTATGCCAATTATGTCCACCATACCTACCTACATGTGGTATTTAACTGCCACTCAAAAGTAAATTTCTCATGTGTTACCTTTAAAACTTTCAAAATTACTCCTGTTTTGTGTTCCTGTTTTAACTAATGAAGACGTAAATAGAGAATCTTTATCTCACTTGTTGATTCTACTTTCACACCCTGGACTACTGGCTTCATCCTCTTATCCAATTGATAGAAGAGCTGGCAGCGGGGTGCCCAGCCCCAAATTAATACAAACAAATTATCTTCACTATTTTCCCCTGATTTATCAGTCAAAGCATAATTGTGTAAACAAAAGAGAAAGAGGGATGACCTTCTACACCAATTGCATCCTTCAATCGGAGCCTCTCTTGTGAATTCTGATTGGCTTGTGACGTATTGTATTTTCTGTTTACCATTCGTTGAGATAAGCATACACCTCTCTAAAAAATAGACACTCCTCCACGGTATGTGATTGTTGGCAGGCATCTGAGGATTCGGTTAGCCATGGTTTGTGTAAGATGTTTGGGAGGAGTGTCAAGCATTTTATACCTCTGTGTAATCAAATAAAAGCTTTAGCACATGAGTTAATCCCTGCTTCCCTCCGCAAAGGGCCTTTCTTTTACTTTTATGTTGAGTCTCCTTCTTCTAACTTTATGCACAGTTGAGAGAGCATTTTTGCCATTCTGAGTTCTATGTGCATTTGTCCCATAAACATAAATAATTGATTCATAATGTGATATTATTTCTTCTTAAATTATTTGCTCTAGTCTTCCTCATGAACTTTGAAGGTGTCCTGGCATTTATGTTTTGTCCCACTATTAAGGACTAGCGAAATACCAGTTTGCCATGCTTTCTCTACACCTGAAACAAATGTTTATCTTTATTTGCATTATTATCACGATCCTTTATTTAAGATACTCTTCATGATGCATAAAGATTTCTATGCTTTATTATTAAAGTTCTATTTATCATATTTGTGTTTGAAGTCCTATGATCTCAGCGTACATATGCTTTTACATTATAATGATCAACTTTATGATAGTAGCATGTCACCTCAGAAATTATTGTGTTTTATCGTTTACCTACTCGAGGACGAGTAGGAACTAAGCTTGGGGATGCTTGATACGTCTTCAACGTATCTTTAATTTCTGATGCTCCATGATAATATTATGCCAATTGCTACATGTTTTATCCCTTCTTTATAGCATTTTTACTCGTTTTCCGGGACTAACCTATTAACAAGATGCCAAGTGTCAGTTCCCTGTTTTCTGCTGTTTTTTATTTCAAAAAAGTTGTTCTGAAAATATTCTCGGAATTGGACCCCACAAAGCCAGAAATGCCTATTTTCCCCGGAAGCATCCAGAAGACCGAAGAAGAGTCGAAGACGGGCACCAGGGGGCACACCATGGGTGGCACGGCCTCCCCCTGGCCGCGCCAGCTGGTGGTGTGGGGCCCACAGGCCTCCATCACATTTGCCCTTTCGCCTATTTATTCCCCCCGGATGGAAAACCCTAAGCACCTGATCAAAATTCCCCGAAAAGTTCCGCAGCCGCCGTCATCGTCAATCCTAGATTAGGGGGGTTCTGAAGCTGTCTCCTGGCACCTTGCTGGAGAGGAAATCATCACCGGAGGCTTCTCCATCACCATGCCTTCCTCCGGAGTGATGCGTGAGTAGTTCAGACTACGGGTCCATAGGAGTCGCTAGAAGGTTGTCTTCTCCTCATATGCCTCCATGTTTAGATCTCGTGAGCTTCCTATCATGATCGAGATTGATCTTATGTAATTCTATATGCTTTGTTTGCTGGGATCTGATGAATATTGAACTTATGCCAAGTTGATTATAGTCTTTATTGCATATGTTATTTGTGATCTTGCATGCTTTCCGTTGCTAGTGGTTGCTCTGGCCAAGTAGTTGCTAGTGACTCCAAGAGGGAGTATTTATGCTAGATAGTGGGTTCATGCCTCCTTTTCGCCTGTGCTCGAGTGACAGAAACGTGACAGGGGAGGATGTGTTGTTTCAACTAGCGAGAAAACAGCGGTGTGAGTGCCCGCGTGTACAATCATTTCTTACTTTACACACATTGTTTAATGCAATTATCTGTTGCTTGCAACTTAATACCTAAGGGGGTTCGAATGATAACCTGAGGGTGGATTATTAGTCATAGATGCAGTTGGATTACGGTCTATGTATATTGTTGTAATGCCCGCACTAAATATCATAGTAGTCATCATGTCATGAATGTGCACTACGGTGCAACCTTTATTTGTCAATTGCCTAGATGTAATTTGTTCACCCAGCATGCTATCTTTTATGGAGAGACAGCACTAGTGAACCTATGAACCACGGTCCATTTTCTTACATTGTTAAACAAACCACTACAATTTTCTGCTTTCTTTACTTACTGCAAGCATACACAATTTTCCACACTATACGTCTAATATTTGTTTTCAGCAAGACCGGTGAGATTGCCAACCTCACTGTACCGTTGGGACAAATTATTTTGGTTGTGTTGTGTGCAGGTTCCACGTTGTTGCTGACACCGGTGAGGCACCATCACCTCCGTCAGTGGCATCAACCTTCCCGAGAGCCTCTTCCTCCTACTAGAATTATAACCTTGGTTCTTAACTGAGGGAAATTATTACCGCTTGCTCATCAAACCCTCCTCTTGGGGTTTCCAACACACCATCGCAGGCATCAATGGGTTGTTTTGCTTGAATTAGATTGTGAAGAGGAGCAAGTCTACTGTTGTTTCTATTATTCTTGTGACGATTTTCCTCCTATTGCCAAGGCAAGTGAAATCATCAAATCTCCCTATTTTACTATGCATTATTAGAGTTTTGAGTAGTATGCATGATAGGGAATTTTTCTAAGTATTATGCTATGTTAAACCCTAGTAGTGTGTAGACATTCTTTTTCCTTGTTATTACAAATCTTGTTACTTAGTAGTTGCTTAGCCTTGATACAAAATTTTTATACTCAATATTGTGGAAAAGTTCTAAGTATAAACTTCAATGAACCGCCTGGGTGGATTTGGTTGTATGGTTTATGAGAGTTTAGTGTCTCCCCGAGTGGTGTTCACTTGCGGATGGCCACCCAGGGACAAAGAGATTACCAAGTCCTCTAAGTTTAATAGCTTCCCGTGTAGCCTTTTGACATAATGGGCTCTATCTTGATCAACTAAGTTGTGAGAGTTTAGCTCATGCTTGACAAGCAAATGTAGCATAATTATAGGTGGATCGGGGCTTGCCGGTTGGATTGAATTTCTTCTGCTTAAAGATCTCTTCTTAGTTCTATCCTTTCCATGATGCACTCCGGGTGTATATGATGTTTGGGCTAATTGAAGACAAAGTGTGAAAGTGCACAACCTCTGTAGAGTTAGAAACTATGACCATAGCCATCTCCCCGGTAATGGACGACTTCGAGCAGCTGGACAAGGTGTAACATTCCTGATTTTTTGGAAAGTTCAAAAATTGCTAAAATTTGAAACTTTTGTTTTATTGACTTTTGCAAATTACAAAAACCAGTAAAATCACATACAAAGAAAACAAATTGTCTTATTCCTATGTTATTGGAATGAGTAATCCAAGTTGGCTCCAAATTCCTTAAACCCTAAACCTTATTCAAATAAGTTTTCTTTACTTAAAAAGTTATTATTTTCCCTTTAGTAAGCCCGATTCTATAAAATGTTTCATCTCAAATGGTACTTTGAAAATGTTTTCATGGCATACAAAACTTGAGGGTCATGAAACCCCAAGAGTGTTTTTACCATCAATAAATGTTTTATGAACTTGGAAATAAATACATGACTACAAAATGATTATCCAAACCCTAGGTTTTAAAAAATAGTTTCCCCTAACTGTATGTTTTCCAAATATTTGTTTTCTACATCTACCTCTTACACTATCTAATTTTAAACTAATTTAGAATTGAAAATATTTTTAAAACCCAAAATCAATTATAAGTACTTTTAAATACTACATAAAGAATTTAGTAATAAAATGATTTTGGTAAAACTCTTCTTTGAAAAAGGCATTGAAATTATATAAAACAATATTTTCAATTGTGAAAACCTATGATTTGATTTTACCAATTATCCATTTAATTATTTTCCATTTTGAAAAGAATAACATTACTATAGGTGTTATTTCAAATTTAAATATTTGAAAAATTCAAATGTGAGGTAAACAACACAAACATGTTTTTATTTGAAAGTAATATTTTTGCAAGTTTTTACCAATTGGTTTGAGGGAATTTGGAATTATAAAAGAAAATTTATAGAGAAGAGGAAAAAACAAAAACAAATTTAAATCGGACCGGCCCGAGCAGCCAGGGCCATACCTACCGCCTAGCGCAGCACGGAGTAGCCCAACCAGCCTAGCAAGCAGCCCAGCAGAAGCCCGCGCCCGTTCCCCTCTCTCCTCTCACCGACAGGTGGACCCCACCTGTCATCCTCGACCTGCAACCGTTCCTCTTCTTCCATTTCTACCCGAAGTGGGTGAAATAAAATCCCTTGATTACGGCCGTTGGATCTTAATGCAACCGTTCCTCTTGATTACGACAGGTGGATCCCACCGAGCTCTCCCCTTTAGAGCACGTGCTCTACTCTATCTTTCCCATCTCTTCCCTTCTGCTATTGTGTCCCCAGGCCGTCGTAATGTCTCGCCGATGTTCGTGTTGTCCGCCGCCGTCCAACACTGTACCGGCCAGTAGCGTGAGTGCCCGCCACCCCTGTTTGTCCCATCCCCTACCCTCGACCGTACGCATCGCCATAAACCCCTTGGTAAATTTTGTGTGCAGGGAATCGGCCACATCGTCCATTCCCGTAGGTCGTCGAAGGTGCGCCACCTCCGTCTGCCTTGCGCCGTCGACGAGTGCCGTCCCAGAGCACTCCGTGGACACCATTCGCTTTGCCATGATCTTCTGCACCGGGTCGTCATCGTCGTGTAGTCTAAGGACCGCCGGAGTGCCATCGCCGACGAATTCCCAAGCAGAGCGCCGCCGCGCCTCCATTTTCGGTGACCTGCGTCGGCGAGGTAAATCGAACACCCTCTGTGGCCGTTGGATCTTAATGCAACCGTTCTTATCAGTCCACTTAGCAAACTAGTACCGTCCAATGACAGCGTGCCGCGTGGCAGCCCAGTCAGCCTACACAGTCAGCAGCCACGCCAGCGCACATTCAACACCCATCCAATCAGATTTTGCCACGTGGACTATCTATTTTTCTCTTTTCCTCGAATAGAATAAAATTGGTAGAATTACATATAGGCCCCTACATATTAGATTGATTATATCTTTTTAATCATAAGGCCAAATTTAGCGAACTTTAGCTTTTTGAAAAGCCATTTACATGTAGAACCTTATAACACTATTTAAACTTAAATTTGAAAAACTTAAATTGGTTCAAATTTAAATATGCTTGTTTGATGAATTTTGGCATAATTCAAATTCTACAAAATAAAAATTGCAAATCAAATATATTTGGAAACCTTAAGATGTGCTCTAACAGACCTTATTCCCAAAATAAATTTTGGACAAGTTTAGATTTAATTTATACTTAAGTTGGCCACTTGAGTATTTTTTTTAACATAGATTTGATTCCATAAATAATTTGAAAATGGTTCCTTAAGAAAAATTTCTCCATATGGAAACCTTGGACCAGAGACATAAGTAACTAAAACTTTTAGACACCTTTGAACCATGACCATTTAATTTTGTGCTAGTTGGCCCTTCTAGTTGAAACCGCTAAGTCTTGAATTGTGAAAATCATGAAGTGAAGAAAGATGTCCACTTTGTCAACCTTGGGATTTTCAACATGAAGCTAGAAGACCAATTAATAACTTTGAAAATTCAAAAATATCTCCAGGTAGTAGAAGCACTTAGAAGAAAATCAAAAGTAACTTCAAGAAGACCAATCCCATCTTTTAAGTTTTCCTCCCCTTCTTTTTTGTTTCCCTTAGACCTTGTGCTATGGCTAAGTTAGATCAATAACACCCTTAGCTTGAACCAAAACCATCAAGTTTGGAAAAAACAATGAAGTCATCACACCAAAGGAGGAAGCTACAAAAGGAGGGTGAAGATTTTCCTTAAGAAGACCAACAATTGTGAAGACTTGGATCTACAACCTATTCAAGGAGAATTAGTATCAAGTTCATTTCTTTCTAAGACTTAGAATTAGTTCCTCAAGTGAGATGAGAGATTTTTACCAAGACTTCTACAAGAAGCCAACTTCAACTCAAGAAGAATACTCATCTAGAGATGGTGGAAAAGAAAAAGAAGAATTCAAGTCGAGTGATCACTATAGTTGATACATAATTTTATCACTCTTTGTTTTCTCCGAATAGAACCTACCCAACATTTCTTTAAGACCATACCCTAGGTGTCCAACACATGCTAGACAAGTCAGTAAGCTCTTATATCCCAAAACCATGAAGTTCTACAAGAATAAATGAAGTCACTACAATAAGGAGGAAGCTACAAGAGAGCCTAAAGATGATCTTCAAGAAGACCAACAATGTGAAGCAACCATACCACCTATCAAGTTGATGAGTATAAAGTTTGTTTTGTCAAACCATATACACAAATGGAAAACCTAGTCTATCCTTAGTGAACTCTTGGAACTTCCTGAATAAATATGTTTTCAATAAAGTTGATGACTACAAACTCAAACCTTGACCTTGTCCTGGCAAACTTGGTTAAACCCCTTTTACTATGTTTGTTGCTTTGTATGTTTTATTCACGTGTATGTTTGTTTGCTAGGATGCTTGTTTATTTTGTGATTTTTTCACCAACTTCAAAGGAAAGTTACACACCATCCATTCACCCATTCTTTTCCATATGCGTTAGTTGATTTTTGAGTAGTATGCATGATAGGAAATTTTACTAAGTTATAGTATGTTATGCTATATCCTAGTAGTGTGTAGCCACCCTTATACCTTGTTACTTTTGTAGCCTTGTTACTTAGTAGATGATTAGACTTGCTACAAAATTGTTTTACTTGCTGTTGTGGAAATATTCTATGTATAAATACCAATGAAACACCTGGGTGGAATTTGGATGTGATTGGTTTATATTTAGTGGCTCCCCACGGCCATGTCTATGGTGTTTTTCAATTAAGGAGTACACTTACGGATGGCCACCCAAGAACAAAGAGATTACTATGTCCTTCTAAGTTTAATAGCTTCCCGTGTAACCTTTACTCATATGGGATCTATCTTGATCAACTAAGTTGAATGAACTCACTAGGCTTACAAGAAGATGTAGCATAATTATAGGTGGAACGGGTAAGCCAATCATTGGTGGAATTTCTTCTAAAAGATCTCATCTCGATCTTCTCCTTTCCTTAATTCACTCAGGTTGTATAGGATGTTTGGGGTGATTTGAGTCTGAAGGTGAAAATGCACAAACTCTACAGAGTAAACAAACTAAGATCTTAGCCATGTCCCCGTAATGGAGAACTACGAGCAGCTGGACAAGGAATGACGGAAAAATATCAACATTATTTTTAGTAAGTAAAATTTTGACTAAGTGAACAGTAATTGTGGTGCTTGGATTTCAATCCAACGTTGCCACCCTTTGAAAAGAAAATATTGACTTGCAAAAGAGATAGGAGAAAAGTGGATTTATGCAAA
This sequence comes from Alopecurus myosuroides, assembly GCA_028641055.1. Lineage (NCBI taxonomy): Eukaryota > Viridiplantae > Streptophyta > Magnoliopsida > Poales > Poaceae > Alopecurus > Alopecurus myosuroides. The sequence goes on from CM054062.1 coordinate 34,260,692, forward strand.
CTTAGCCAAACCTCCACTTAACCAGATAAGAATGTAGTTATAGTCTTGCCATTTATATCCACCACAGTGTTACTTGTCAATACATTAAATTGTATTGACCCCCTTGTGGCTGCATATTCAATCATGGAGATGAATATGAAGAGGAGTGAGGATTTCGTTTAGGATCTCGAGTCTACTGCCAACATGTTTTGCCTGTGGCACATGAAGAAGTTGAGGCTCAGTGATGTTCTATTTTTCCGCTGTAATACTTTGTTTTATGCTAGTCTTCTAAGACTATGCAAGTTGTAATGTTATTTTGTAAAGACTGGATCATGCTATGTAATATAATTTTCCGCATTTGCATTATATTTCATTTTTGTACTATGGTGCTATCTATTGATCCAGGGACTAACACGATAACACAAGTGTTCTTGCATTATTTAAATTTGGGAACACAACAGGTTGGTACCCTCCTGTGGCGTGGGTCCCTCGGGTGGCCACCCACGCCACCCTTTCGCCTATATATTCCATCTTCCCCAAAAAACCTAAATACCCGATCGATATTCCACGAAACATCCAGACCTCGCTGCCTTCGTCAACCCTAGTATGGGAGGGTTCTAAAGCTCTTCTCGGCACCCTGAACCTGGGTACATCGTGTGTCTATGCGCTTGATACACAATCCCGTGCCAACGCCATCGTTACCTAGTTTGCCCTCCATTAAACACCATCGGCGTTCCCGTGGTGCTTCCGTGTACTGATGCGTCGTAAACATATCCTTAATTTCTGATGTTCCATGTTGTTTTCATGTTATTTCCCACATGTTTAATTTACACTTTATGTCATTTTTATCAATTTTTCGGACTAACCTACTAACAAGATGCCAAAGAGCCAGTTCCCTGTTTTCTGTTGTTTTTAGTTTCAAAAAGTTGTTCTAGAAATATTCGCGGAATTAGAAAATTTGAAGTCTGGAAGTATAAGAAATCCCGGAGGTCCCACAGAGTCCAGAAGAGACCCGGAGGGGGGCCTCAGGGTGCCCACACCATAGGGCGGCACCCCCTTGGCCGCGTCGGGGGGTGGTGTGCCCCCCCAGGCCTCCACCGCCTCTGCCCTTTCGCCTATTTATTACCCCTAAGGCAAAAACCCTAAAAGGATACCACTTTTACCCGAGAAACACTCGAGGCCGCCGTCACGTCATCCCGAGATCGGGAGGGTTCAGGAGCTCTCCCCGGCACCCTGCTGGAGGGGAAAATCATCACCGGAGGGGTCTACACCACCATACCCTCCTCCGAAGTGATGCGTGAGTAGTTCATCCCTGTACTACGGGTCCATAGAAGTAGCTAGATGGTTGTTCTCTCCACTTTGTACCTCATGTTTAGATCTTGTGAGCTGCCTAACATGATCAAGATCATCTTTATGTAATGCTACATGTTGTGTTTGTTGGGATCCGATGAATGTTAAATGCTATGTCTTCTGATTATCAATCTATCATGTTATCTTTATGCATATATTATTTATGATCTTGCATGCTCTCCGTTATTAGTAGATGCTCTCACCAAGTAGATGCTAGTAACTCCAAGAGGGAGTATTTATGCTCGATAGTGGGTTCATGCCTCCTTTGCATCTGTGCTCGAGTGACAGAAACGTGACGGACGGAGCATGTATTGTTGCCATTAGAGAGAAAACAACAATGCTTTATCTAAGGATGATATTATTGTTTACATTACACACTTTGCTTACTCCAATTATGTGTTGCTTGCAACTTAATACCAAACGTTTGTTTGGATGAATTTCGGAGGGTGGATTATTAGTCATAGATGCAGTTGGATAACGGTCTATGTATCTTGTTGTAATGCCCGCATGAATCACATAGTAATCTTTATGTCTTTAATATGCACTATGGTGCAGCCTTAATTTCTGTCAATTGCCCTAGCTGTAATTTTTTCACCACACATGTTATTTATCTTTCATGGAGAGACACCACTAGTGAACCGTGGAACCCGGTCTTTTATCCTCATACTGATAAGTCATCTACTGCTTTCATACTGATCTCATACTGCTGCTACTGCTTTCATACTATTTTCCACACCATACGTTTAACCTCTTTGTATTCAGCAAATCCGGTGAGATTGACACCCTCACTGCTTCGTTGGGGCAAATTGATTTGATTGTGTTGTGTAGGTTCCATGTTGCTTCTGAACCGGTAATGCGCCCTTCCATATCAGCTGCTTCAACCTGTTGAAGTTATTCCTTCCTCCCACTAGTCGATTAAACCTTGGTTTCTTTCCGAGGGAAAACTCCTTCTGTGCTCATAATACCTTCCTCTTGGAGTTTCCCAACGAGTGCAAGACATGCACCATCAAGATATTTTCTGGCGCCGTTGCCGGGGAGGAAGAGAATTTCCGCAAGGGGAGTCTCTCACTTCCAATCTCTTCACTTTGTTTTAGTTTTGCTTATTTTATTTTATTTTGTCTTGTTTGCTTCTCTTTATCAAAAACACAAAAAATTAGTTCTTATTCTAGCTGTAGTTTTATTCCTGTTTTTAATCTTACTAAAATGAGTACTCCTGTTCCTGTTACCATGTCACATGAGGAAATGATCTTTACTTTCAAACAAGGGAATGCTGATAATTTTAAGGAAGCTTGGTCTAGAGTTTTTTATTCCTATTACAAAATTGAACCTAAAATGACTCTAAGCTTGTTACTTTGTAGCTTTTACTTCGGTCTTGTTCTTTGTTATAGATATGCTTTGGATATTGTGGTAGGAGGACATTTCCTTCATTGTGATGGAGAACAAGATTTCAATGCTATTAGAAAATCAATTGCAACCTACAATTTACCCAGTAGTTCTGATAAAGCCTTTGCAAGTATTTATGCTAGATTGAATACTCTTGAGTCACATATTTCTATTTTAAAAGAAGGATATAGCCAAATTCGTGAACGTCTTGACTATGTCCCAATAAACTCTGAAGCCTCAAATATGATTCCTTTGGTGAAAGTTGTTATAAATGATGAAACATTTCATGCTCGTTGTGATATCATGTCTGAATCTTGTCTTATGCCTAAGAAAATTTATGAATCTTTGAACCTTTGGGGACTAGCTGAGGGAGGAGAAGCAATTCCTCTCATTAATAACATCACTATATTTACCATTGGGATAGCTGAGGGAGTGTTTACAAAACTCCTAGGAAAAATGGTCTCGACTGATTATCTTGTTATTTTATGTGTAGGAGGGGGACAAATTACCCTTGGAAGATCTCTATTGAAGCTCTTAGGAGCAACTATTGATATGGGGAAAGGTATCATGACTTTCACCTCCAAATCATGCTTGAATCATCAGTTCCCTAAAGATAATAAGGTTAAGAAAGGTAAACGTAATCTTTGTAACAATTTGGATGCTTCTTCACTCGAAAATACTTGATTCCATTTTTCTGGGCCTAGCTAAAAGGCGTTAAATAAAAGCACTTCTTGGGAGATAACCCATGTTTTTATTTTTAATTTGTGTTTCTCTGTTTTCTTTGAGTCAAGGGGTTCTATACTTCTGTAGTAACTACTTTGTATCTTTCTTTTCATGTTTTAGTAGTGCCAAGTAAAGTTTCTGATGAGAGTTGGAGTTGGTTTTCGGATTTCTGCGCAGAAAACAGATTTCTGCTGTCGATCATAAAAAATCGTATAAAATCTTGGAAGATCAGAATGATCTGAATTTTTTTTTATTCCTGGGATAATTCCGCAACTTTTTCTCTCCCTGGGTTTTCGATTTTAGCAACTTAAGTTCCTCGAAAAAATTCTTCTTTACAAACTGTTATGGTTTTGACACATCCTATCATTTTTTCTTGCATTAGCTCTTTTGCATTGTCAAGTGGATTTCTTTGCTTCACGAAACATCAGAGGGTGTAGCTAATGTTTAAAAGTATCAATAGCACTTGTTCCATACAGAAACCATGGATTTTTTATTTGTTGCACTATCCCTGTATTACTGTCTGAATATGGTGTGAAGGAAGTTTTCAAGGTTCAAGAAAAGAGGTGATATATGTGATCAAGAAGAGTGCAAGGTCAAAGCTTGGGGATGCCCCCGTGGTTCATCCAAGCATATTTTTAGAATACTCAAGCCTCTAATCTTGGGGATGCCCAAGGAATCCCCTTCTTCATCAACTATCTATCAGGTCACTTCTCGTGAGGCTATATTTTTATTCGGTCACATCATATGAAGTTTTGTTTGAGCGTCGGTTTGTTTTTATTTTGTTTTTTTTTCCTGCTGCAATAATATCATTGTACCTAGCATCCTTTTTTGGGAGAGAGACACGCTCCTCTTTTTCATTTGAATACTTGCTCTGCTAGTATTCTTAGTTTTTCTTCTAGTTACTGCAAAATCTCCCGTTCAGCTCCTGTTTTCATTGCATCTCTTATTCAGAGTTGTTAGTTTTAGTAGTGGTATGTGAGTACCTCATGTTTGCTTGTTGTAGCATGTAGAGATTTTTTTAAAACATATTTTGTATGGTGCTTGTTGGGAAAAGAAACTACTGCTTGAAGTAGAATTTTTAACGTGCAAGTAGAAGCTTGTATAGACTGTGGCTAGAACTTTTTCATATCAGGCTAGATGTTATTTTAGTTTTAAAGTCTTGTGGTTATTGAGTAGCATGATTATCCTCAAATAGCTGAGAGTGTTTAATGTGCCATCGAAAGAATCATGAGTTGTTCTTGTCATATTGAAGCATAAATTTGCGGTATTCTCCTTTGAATGTTTTGTTTAGTTGATTTGGCACATGCTCACACCATGTTTATGAATACGAACCAGTCTAATAGCCTCTATGATCATTTAGTTTTAGAATTTGTGGTACCAATTATGCTTTGATTAATGATGTTTATGTCGCTATGCATGATTATGGCTCTTATGCTCTCTTTATTTGTCGCTCCTAGTCTTTTGCTAGCCTCCACCTTTACTAAGTATGGAATTCTACTCGTGCATATAACTCCCTAAAACCAACGTTTTCCCATTGTGACCACCATACCTACCTACATGTGGTATTTAACTGCCACTCCAAGTAAATTGCTCATGTGTTACCTTTAAAACCTTCAAAATTACTCCTGCTTTGTGTTCCTTGTTGATTGCATTTCACACCCTAGACTAGTGGTTTCATCCTCTTATCCAATTGATAGATGAGCTGGCAGCGGGGTGCCCAGCCCCAAATTAATACACACAAAATCTCTTCACTATTTTTGCCCCTGATTTATCAGTCAAAGCATAATTGTGTAAATGAAAGAGAAACATGGATGAACTTCTACACCAGTTGCGTCCTTCATATGGGAGCTGCTCTTGTGAAATCTAGTTGGCTTGTGATGTGCTGTATTTTCTGTTTACCATTCGTTGACATTAACATACATCTCTCAAAATATAGACACTCCTCCATGGTATGTGATTGTTGGCAGGCACCCGAGGATTCGGTTAGCCATGGTTCGTGTAAGATGGATGGGAGGAGTGTCAAACTTTTAATACCTCTGTTTAACAAAATAAAATCTCTAGCACATGAGTGATCCATGCTTCCCTCTGCGAATGGCCTTTCTTTTAGTTTTATGTTGAGTCTCCACCTTCTAACTTTATGCATAGTTGAGAGAGCATTTTTTCCATTCTGAGTTTTATGTGCATTTGTCCCAGAAACATTATTAATTGATTCATGATGTTTTACTGCTAGGTCTCTAATTATTTGTTCTAGTATTCCTCATGAACTTTGAAGGTGTCCTGGCATTTATGTTTTCCCTAGTCTTAAGGACTAGCGAAATATCACTTTGCCATGCTTTCTTTATACTTGAAACAAATGTATATCTTTCTTTGCATTGTTATTCATGATCTTTTATTTGAGTTACTTCTCATGATTAAAAGTGATTGCTATGATTTATTATTAAAGTTCTATTTATCATGTTTGTATTTAAGTTATATGATCTCAGCTTACATATGCTTTTACATTACTTTGATGATCAAATTTAATTCACATGTTATTTATCTTTCACAGAGAGACACCACTAGTGAACTGTGGATCCCGGTCCTTTTTCCTCTTACTGATAAATCATCTACTGCTTTCATACTGCTCTCATACTGCTGCTACTGTTTTCATACTGTTTTCCATACCATACGTTTAACTTCTTTGTGTTCAGCAAAACTGGTGAGATTGACAACCTCACTGCTTCGTTGGGGCAAAGTGATTTGATTGTGTTCTGTAGGTTCCACGTTGCTTCTGAACCGGTAGTGCGCCCTGCCATCTCAGCTGCTTCAACCTTCTGAAGTTACTGCTTCCTCCTACAGGTCAATTAAACCTTTGTTTCTTTCTGAGGAAAACTGCTGATGTGCTCATCATACCTTGCTCTTGGGTTTTCCCAACGAGTGGAAGACCTCCACAATCATGTACTTTCCCACGACATGCAGGGTGCCGAGAAGAGCTTCAAAACCCTCCCAAACTTGGGTTGACAATTGCGGCAGTGTCTGGATGTTTTGTGGAATATGGGTATTTAGGTTTTTCAGGGCAGAAGGAATATATAGGCAAAAGGGTGGCATGGGTGGCCACCCGAGGGGCCCACGCCACAGGAGGGTGCCAGCCTGTAGAGTTCCGACATTTAAATAATGTAATAACACTTGTGTTATTGTGCTAGTCCCTGGATCAATTGCTAGCACCACAATACAAAATGAAATGTCATGAAAATGCATCAAATTCTATTACATCATATGATCCTGTCATTACAAAAACAACATTACAGGTTGCATAGTCTGTGAATACTACCAGAATACAAAGTATTACAACGGAAAACATAGTACAAAATTGATCCCATCTTCTTCATGTGCCATAGGAAAAACATGTTGGCGGTAGACTCGAGATCCTAAATGAAATCCTCACTCGTCTTCAGATTATCTACAAGTTGGAATATGCAGCCACAAGGTAGTCAGTACAATTTAATGTATTTACAAGTAACACTATGGTGGAATATAAATGGCAATATTATATCTGGTTGACTGGAGTTTTGGCTATGTTTGCATAAAGCCAGTTTTCTCCTATCTCTTTTGTAAAACACACTTTTCTTTTCAAAGGGTGGCATAATTGGACTGAAATCCAAGCACCACAACTACTGTTCACTTAGTCAAATTTACTTGTTGAAAATGCTGATGTGATTCTTCAATCCATCCTTGTCTATCTGCTTGAAGTTGTCCATAACCGGGGACATGTCTAAGACCTCAGTTTGTTGACTCTGCAGAGTTTGTACACTTTCACCTTCAGACCCAAATAACCTCAAACATCCTATACACCTTGAGTGCATTAAGGAAAGGAGAAGAATTGAGACGAGATTTTTCAGAAGCAAGAATTCAACCCAATGGCAAGACCCGTTCCACCTATAATTATGCTACATCTGCTTGTAAAGCCTAGGGTAAACCCTCACAACTTAGTCGATCAAGAGAGAGCCCATATGACTAAAGGCTGCACTAGAAGCAGTATAAACTTGGGTGACATCACAATCACTTTGTTCCTGGGTGTCATTCCTCAAGTGAACACCTCACCAGATTAAAGGCCTTGAGGGACACACAACTATCAACAATCTTGCACTACCAAATCCACCCAGGTGGTTCATTGGAGTTGTTACTTAGAATTTTTCCACAACCTTGAGTTAAAAAAATTTGTAGCAAGACTAAGCATATACTAAGTACCAAAGCTTCAAAATAACAAGGTAAAAGTGTGGATATACACTACTAGGATTTTGCATAGCATAAGATAAAAACTTAGTAAAATTCCCTATCATGCCTACTACTCAAAACTCTAGTAATGCATAGCAAAATAATAGGTGGATGAATGGTGTGTTACTTGCCTTATTGAAGTTGGTGAAGAAATCACACTCTCTTTAGAATAGATCGCTGCTCTCGTACAATCTATACATTTAAAACACAATAAGAAAATAAACAAGCATACTAGGAATCAAACACACAAGGGAAGATACAAAGAAACTAACATATAAAAAGGGATTTAACCAAGTTTGCTAGGACAAGGTCAAGGTTTGAGTCTGAAAGATTCATTCTCTCTTGATTCAATACCTGTTAAGGAGGTTCCATGTGTTTACTTGGGATGGACTAGGTTGAGTTTGTAGTGATCAAGCTTTATGGAACACATATTTATCTAGGAAGTTCCACGAGTTCACCAAGGTGATGTCACTATTTCAACTAAACTAACACATAACAAAGTGTAAATCTTAGTTATTTTCATCAAGACATTTGAGTGATCTAAGTTATCCTTTCCACTTTGGTTAGGGTAGGTATAGATTTCACTAACCTCATAATAATAGATAAAATAAGATAAAGTCTTGGGATTTTTCATTTGTGTCAATGGTTGGACAAAAACAAGATAACTTGTATAGATTTTCTCCAAGTCTTCACATGCTTGTCTTCTTGAAGATCATCTTCATGCTTTTGCTGTAGTTTCCTCCTTGTTGTGAAGCCTTGCTTGAACTTGATAAATCTTCATGATTTTCACTTCATTAGTTGGTTTAGGTATGGGATGGGCACAAAATAATGGTTAATCTTGATCACATGCGAATATACCACTAAGTGGACCGGGGTCCACAGTTCAGTAGTGGTGTCTCTCCATAAAAGATAGACACCATGTATGGTGAACAAATTACAGATGGGAAATTGATAGATATGAAGGTTGCACCATAGTGCATATGCATGACATGATGATTACTATGTGATTCATGCGGGCATTACAACAAAATACATAGATCGTCATCCCACTTCATCTATGACTAATAATTAACCCTCCAAATATCATCTGAACAAATGTTGGGTATTAAGTTGCAAGCAACAGATAATCTAAGTAAGAAAAGTGTGTAATGTAAACAAAGTAAACATCGTTGTTTTCTCCCTAATGGCGACAAAACATCCTCCATCTATCACGTTTCTGTCACTCGAGCACATATGGAAAGGAGGCATGAACCCACTATCGAGCATAAATACTCCCTCTTGGAGTCACTAGCATCTGCTTGGCCAGAGCATCTACTAACAACGGAGAGCATGCAAGATCAGAAATAACATACACAAGAAGATAACATGATAGATTGATAATCAAGAGACATAATATTCAACATTCATCGGATTCAAGCAAACACAACATGTAGCATTACAATAAGATGATCTCGATCATGTGAGGCAGCTCACAAGATCTAAAATGAGGCATAAAGTGGAGAGGACAACCATCTAGGTACTGCTATGGACCCGTAGTCCAGGGATGAACTACTCACGCATCACTCCGGAGGCGGGCATGGTGGTGTACAGCCCTCCGGTGACGATTTTGCCTCCCGGCAGGGTGCCAGAGAGAACTCCAGCACATTCCCGATCTCGGGTTGACGCTGACGGCAGCCTCGGGTGTTTTTCGTGGAAAAGTGGTATATTAATAGGGTTCATGCATCGGGGGGAATAAATAGGCAAAAGGGCGATGGCAGTGGACGCGCGAGGGCCCCACACCACCCCCAGGCGCGGCAGGCGGGTAGGGCGCCGCCCTATGGTGTGGCCCCTCTGTGGCCCCTCACCGGCCCTCTTCAGGATTCCGTGGAACCTTCGGGAATTCTAAGACTTCCGGGCTTCGAATTTTCCAATTCCGAGAATATTTCCAGAACAACTTTTCTGAAACTAAAAACAGCAAAAAAAACAGGGAACTGGCTCTATGGCATCTTGTCAATATGTTAGTTTCAGGAAATCGATAAAAATGACACAAAGTGTATAGAAAACATGTAGCAAATAACATGAAAACAACATGGAACATCAGAAATTAAGGATACATTTATGACGTATCAGGTGCGTATCTATTGGTCGATACCGATTTATTTAAGTGAATCTATCCTAGCCATTGGATCAGGGTCCGAAGGTGGAGGGGCTAGGGTTTACCGCAGTGGCGCTTCGGCGGCCGGACATGGCGCCGTTGACGGAGCTCCGATGACACGCCTGTGGTGACCCAACACATCCCTGCATGTGTAGTGCGCAAGTCGGTGGCATAATACTCACAAAAGGACTTATGCGCGAATATTACATCTCTCAGAGTGGTACAACAGAAACACGACGGGTCCAAGCAAAGCTATAGAATACAAACTTCATTAAAAAATCTTGAGAATGTCTTTGATGAATCAAGAAGGTCTCAAACAAATGAAACATCAGAAGAAGCAATTCGAAGCTTCAAGCCGGAGAAGAACTCTAGCTCAGAACTAATCCGCTACGGCTGATGTCAGCCCTAAACTACGACTTGTAACAGCTAAGTCCAAGAATGGTCTCCACCTACACCTTGATAGCTTCTCCTCCACCATCATTGTTGCACTAGTAGAAAAAGGCCTTTCTGTGGCACACCATTTTGGCTTTCTGTGGCGCACCAAGGGGCCAGAGTGGTGCGCCACAGAATCTACGCCACTAAATTTTTTTCTGTGGCGCACCTCAGCCGTGCGCCACAGAAATGTCAATTCTGTGGCGCACCTCAGCCGTGCGCCACAGAAATTTGCAATTCTGTGGCGCACCAAGGGGGGTGCGCCACAGAATTTTGTTTTGAATTTCAAAAAAAAAAGGCGGCCAGATCTGGCCGCGGTAATTTTTCGAAAATTCGAAATTTCGCCGGATTTCGTCGGATGCTCGCCGGAGTTGGTGGGTGGAGGATGGGGGTCACCGGAGTTGGTGGGGAGGAGAAGGAGAAGCTCGCCGGAGGTGGTGGTGGTGGAGGAGGAGGAGGAGGTGAGGTGGTGGTGATAGAGGAGGAGGAGGAGGAGGAGGAGGAGAGGTGGTGGTGGAGGAGGAGGAGAAAGAGGAGGAGGAGAGGTGGTGGAGGAGGAGGAGGAGGAGCTCACCGGAGGTGGTGGTGGTGGTGGTGGTGGTGGTGGTGGTGGAGGAGGAGGAGGAGGAGGATGGTGGAGGAGGAGGAGGAGTGGTGGTGGTGGAGGAGGAGGAGGATGGTGGTGGTGGAGGAGGAGTGGTGGTGGTGGAGGAGGAGGAGAGGTGGTGGTGGTGGTGATGGTGGTGGTGGTGGTGGTAGTGGTGGTGGAGGAGGAGGAGGAGAGGTGGAGGAGAGGAGAGGTAGAAGATGAGAAGTGGAGGAGAAGTGGAGGGGAGAAGGGAAGAAAAGGAGGGGAGGAGGCAGATTTCGAATCCTGCCTCCCAATTCTGTGGCGCACCCCCCCTTGGTGCGCCACATAATTTTTTTTTTCCTTTTTTTTTATTTTCTAGTCAAAATCTTAAAACGGCTATAACTTTTGTTCCTTTTGGAATTTGGCGATTCTAAAAAAAGCTCACAGGCCGAAGGCGAGTGAGGTTGGGTTTATTTTTCTCTCTAGTTTTTTTTAATATCTTGATCATTTTTTTTCGACATCGTATGCAAAAGTTATGCCCATTTTACTTTTTTTATAAAACTTTTGCTCAGAAAGTCGAAATACATATTTCAAAATTTGACAAAAAAGTAGACATTAAACTCTCCGTGCATCTAGAAGGGATTTATTTTTTGATGCTTTTTAGACTGCCAACTCTTCCGTCAAAAACTAGAAAAGGCGTTCCCGGGGGGGGGGGGTGGAGTTGGTGCATGTGGACAGAATTTTTTCGGATGGGAATTCTGTGGCGCACGTGGCAGTGGTGCGCCACAGAAATGTCATATTTCTGTGGCGCACTAACCACCATGCGCCACAGAATAGGAGTGTGGCAATCATGGTGTGGGCCCCGAACTTATTTCTGTGGCGCACCCCTATCCGGTGCGCCACAGAATTCCTGTTTTCTGTGGCGCACCCCTATCCGGTGCGCCACAGAATTCCTGTTTTCTGTGGCGCATGCCCACCCGTGCGCCACAGAATTACATTTCTGTGGCGCACCGGATAGGGGTGCGCCACAGAATCTGTTCCATAGAAAGGCACTTCTCTACTAGTGTTGATGACGATGCTTTACCGACTAAGTAATAGATCACTCCACCTATCTTCATGAGGTAGCGATGGCTTCACGATGACGACTACCATAGGGCTTCAACTCTAAGCAGGGGGTCAAACGGGACCAAATGAGTAACGAGCGTTACTCAACAAGTTCATGATATATAGTGGGTAGTTTGATGCACTAGCTACAGCTTTAGACTCAAAAGAGTCATAAGCTAATCCAAGGCTTTTGTAAATGTTTCTTCAAGAGGTTGCTTTTAATTCTGAAAACTATGCCCGCGACTTCATGGAGTTGCCTTTCCTGCGGCGTTCATAGCTCCTTCCCGGAACATGGGGTAACATGCCACATCCTTTTACACTCTGCAGAGGTGTGATAATTTACCCATGGACGACCAAGACCATGTTGCACAACCAGGCTCGAGATCCTGTCCACGCCCACATAGGTGTGGGGCCCGGTTGTTGGTCCAAGCCAAACCATGCTTCTCCGCACAACGCATGCCCACCCGTTTCTGCCAGCAGGTTAAACCCATGATTCCACCCCTCACGATGGATATCTAGGCGCCCCTGGCAGACCATCATAGACCCCAGAGTCCGCGGGAATTAAGGGATCCCACCCATGTGCATGTAGTCCTGCAAGACCTACAGCGTACGTCTCTGGCAGCCCGTTGACATGCGAACGAGAGAAGATCACAGCTGACTTACTCTCCCCCTAGAAGACCCATGGTTAACGCGGTATTTACGGCGCAAGAATCCTGACGGCAGTTGTTGTTAATTCCTAGGTAATACTTTCCCATGCAGATGGAACCTTCCTCTGACCTATTCATCTTACCATGGTCCCATCCACCCACCAAACAGAACACTACCACTCGGGTAGTCATTCAAGTAGTCATATTATTATAAAAATCGGATCATGCATTCTTTTGAGAATTGGTGGTAATACGATACGGTTTTTGCAAATAGTTCGTTATGAAATACTACAAAGGATATGAGAAAGTGATGAACTTGCCTGAGAATGAAATAACCATAATAATCAACGTCTTCGGGGTTCGAGGGTCGCGCAGAGAAATCCCGACATCTGAAAGATAGCAAAGTAGTCCCGGTATCCTGGAACAGGAGTCACCGGCCTCATCCATGGTTGCCCCCCAAGACGGATCGGTGCCACCATATGCGCCAGGGAGGACAGCACCCCGCTGAACGATTTTCCGCCAAGAGGGAAGACGAAGGAGGATGGAGGCGGCGTAGAAGAACGAGGCGCCGAGGGTTTTGATGGAGCCTTCTCTGCGGCGTTTAGCGACAGAGGACGATCGGGGCTAGGTCGTCCCCACGGTGCCCTCCAAAGCCCTTCAAAGCAATAGCCCAGATGCTCCCAGGGATTTGAACGGCCCACGTCGACATGCAACTTGGACCCACCAGCCATGGAGGGTAGAGTTTGAAACCCCGAAATCACTCCATGATCCTCCTCATCCGGATCCCGGACAACCCGCAGCAGATCACCATCGGGCTCCTCAGCACCTGCCGCCGGTGCAAATTTCGCCGGTAAGAAGTACCCTAGGCACGGGGGTGGTGTGACCCGTGGTCGCGGCAGGGGGCCACGCCACCCCATGCGCACCGCCGGCTTTCGGAGTAACCGGCCTTCCGGAGAAGCCTCCTCCACCCGATTTGACTCCGGCGAGCTCACCTCCCCGACCTGCAACAAACAGTGGAACACGCACCTTTGCCTTGAATGGAAGATGCCGGGGATCTCCCAGAACCATGTGCCCTGCGTAGGGAACCCGATATTACGCCAGAACTCCGCGGCGATCTCCTCGTCGATCTTTCGCCGAACGTCGGATATCCGATCTTTACACCGACCAGACGTCGGACAAAACCTCTTCCGCCACCCTCACCGATGTATCCTCCGCCCCGAGATTCACTACCATCCGCCTCCACCTCCGCATCCGACGGAACCACAAAACGAGATCCCGTCGAGGAGGAAGAGGAGGTCCCAGCTGGCGAGAGATCCCCTTGGCAAGCGTCAGCCGCCGTGGCATTCCGGCGGCACGCCGCCCGTAGCTTTCTCCCACGGGTAGTCTTGGCCTAGACGATCAGGAGGACAAAAAGATTGTTGTTTATTAATACTAGTTGAGTGCCCGTGCGTTGCCACGGTCCTTATATAAATTAGCTACAACTTCATTTTTAAAGCTATGTAAAGTTGTGCATTTCTTATATTTATAAAATATGGTTGTGTATTTTGTAGGTGCTCAAACTTAAAGCGCGCCAACATTTTGTTAGCTAACCCATATGTTTGTTTTGTTGTAAAATGCGAACTTAATTTTTTTTTCTTTGGCACAATTACACGCCAGCAAACCCATCATGTCAAAAGTTACTCGGTATAACGCATTGTACTGCTATTAGGGCATCTCCAGCCGTTGCGCCCCCCAGGGTCCAAAACGCCGCCGTTTTGGGGCCGCCGCGGCGCTAAACGGCGCTATTCTGGAACCTGGGGGGGCATCGTTCCCAGTCGCTCCCCGAGCCCAAGAATCGGCCCAAAACAAACGCAATTTGAAAACTAGTCGATTTTTATTGAAATTAACAAATGCGTACATATTCGACGGAAATTCAAACTAAACATCGACGGAAATTGAAACTACAACATTTTATTGGTCTACGCGACGACTACCCCTACGCATCGTCGTCTTCAGCGGCGTCCTCGTCGCGGCGCTGGTTGGAGGGGCCAGCTTCGCCCTGCCTCGCCGCGGCGAGCCAGCGTTGCTCCGCCCGCTCCGCTCGGGCTTGCACCCGCAGGCGGTGCAGCTGCGCCTGCTCGGAGGGCGGCCGGTTGCGCCGCTCGCTCTGCAGCGCCACCTGCCGCCGGTCCTGCTCGTACAGGGCGATGATGCCCCCCTGCTCGGCCGAGGCAGCGCGCTCGGCCATCTGCCGGCGCACCTCTCGCGCTGCTTCTTCCCTCTGGTGTGTTTCCAGAGAGGCTCGAATGGCGGCCGCCTCCACCGCCTCGGCCGCCTGCTCGAGGACGCCGCGGACCTCGCGGTACGCGCCCTCGTTCTGCGCGGTTTCGAAGGAGAGCAGCCCGGCGTGCTGCTCCGGCCATATGGGCTGCCTCCGCAGCTCCCTCCTCCAGCGACGTCGGGCCTCCCGCGCCACGTCCTGTTCGGGTGGCTGCTCCGGCGCCACCTGCTGCGCTGGAAGCTGCTCCGGCGCCGCCACCTGCTGCGCTGGAAGCTGCTCCGGCGCCACTCACTAGTGGAAACAACCCCTCTCGTCCAGGGGGCCGGGGGGCAGCTGTCCCGGTTGCAACCAAATCCGGGACAAATGCCCTGCATTGGTCCTGGTTCGTGCGCCCGGGGCAACAGGAATCGCCTGGGCGCATTGGTCCCGGTTCGTGGGGGGCATATCGGTCCCGGCTCGTGCCACGGACCGGGACCAATGCCTAGCCACCGGCCACGTGGCACGCGCATGACCTGTTGTCCCGGTTCAGTCCACGAACCGGGACCAATGCCCCCTTCCCCTATATATACTGCCCCAGCCCCCCCTCCTTCCATCTTTTTTTTCCTTGGAGGTGTGAGAGAGTGTGTTGTTATAGTGTGTTTTTTTTACTATGCACACGAGGTGTTCGACGAAATTCCCGAGACGCACACAAGCTCACTGAAAATGGTATCTTCGACCGAGGTTAACAAATTATCTTTTTCATCTGTAACTGATACATAAAAAAGTATTATTTGTCGATGTACTGTGGTCATCTCTGTATTAATATGTATTTTGATAAACTTAATTATATGATGCAGATGGATGCACGGCAGCGATGGATGTACGGTGACCGACGCACCTCCGAGTATATGGCAGGCCTGAATGCATTTCTTGCTGTAGCTCAGGCGAACAAAGATAATGGCTTCATGTGTTGCCCATGTGTTGATTGTCGGAACGTCAGAGAACATTCTTCCGAAAGAATCCTTCACGGCCATCTACTTCGGAGAGGTTTCATGCCCAACTATAATTGCTGGACCAAGCATGGAGAAAGAGGGGTTGTGATGGAAGACGATGAAGAAGAAGAAGAAGATCCTTTGTTCCCTGAATACGACAATACTGCAATGGAAGAGAATGCAGAAGAAGGAGGTGATCAAGAACATGCATCAGAAGAGCCCGATGATGATCTTGGCCGAGTTATTGCTGATGCAAGGGAAGACTGTGAAAATAAATTGGAGAGGTTGAAGCTGGACAACATGTTACAGGATCACAAAAAATTGTTATACCCAAATTGCGAAGATGGTAGCACAAAGCTCGGTACCACACTGGAGTTGCTGAAATGGAAGGCACAAAACGGTGTGACTGACAAGGCATTTGAGAGTTTACTTCAACTAATGAAGCCAAAACTTCCAAAGGATAACGAATTGCCTGAGAGTACGTACGAAGCAAAGAAAGCTCTCTGCCCTCTAGGATTAGATGTGCAGAAGATACATGCATGCATTAATGACTGCATTCTCTTCCGCGGTGAGAAGTACGAGAATTTGGATGAATGCCCGATATGCACTGCACTGCGGTATAAGATCAGAGCAGATGATCCTGGTGATGTTGACGGCGAGGCCCCCCGTAAGAGGGTTCCTGCTAAGGTGATGTGGTATGCTCCTATAATACCACGGCTGAAACGTCTGTTTAGAAACAAAGAACATGCTAGGTTGTTGCGATGGCACAAAGAAGACCGTAAGAAAGATGGAAAGTTGAGGCACCCCGCCGATGGATCGCAGTGGAGAAAGATCGAGAGAGACTTTCCAGACTTTGCAGGAGAGGCGGGAAACTTATGGTTTGGTCTAAGTACAGATGGCTTTAATCCTTTTGGGGAGCAGAGCTCCAGTCATAGCACTTGGCCTGTAACTCTATGTATGTACAACCTTCCTCCTTGGTTGTGCATGAAGCGCAAGTTCATTATGATGCCAGTTCTCATCCAAGGCCCGAGGCAACCTGGCAACGACATTGATGTGTATCTAAGGCCATTAGTGGAAGAACTCTTAGAACTGTGGGGCAAACCAGGTGTACGTGTGTGGGATGAGAACGAACAAAAGCCATTTGACCTACGGGCGTTGCTTTTCGTGACCATCAATGATTGGCCAGCTCTTAGTAACATTTCCGGTCATACAAACAAGGGATACAATGCATGCACACACTGTTTAGATAAGACTGACAGTGTTTTTTTGGATAAATGTAAAAAGGTTGTATACCTGGGGCATCGTAGATTTCTTCCGATCAAGCATCCCTTAAGGAAAAAAGGAGGGAAGCATTTCAGAGGTGAGGCAGATAACCGAAAGAAGCCTGAGCTCCGTAGTGGTAATGATATATTCGATATGGTCAAGGACCTAGAAGTAATCTTTGGTAAGGCTGCTGGCAGCCAACCAGTTCCGTACGGCCCTGATAAGCGGGCACCCATGTGGAAGAAGAAATCTATATTTTGGGAGCTACCCTATTGGAAAGTTTTAGATGTCCGGTCTTCGATCGACGTGATGCACGTGACAAAGAATCTATGTGTCAATCTGCTATGCTTCCTGGGCGTGTATGGGAAGTCAAAAGATACGCCTGAAGCACGGGAGGACCAGCAACGTATGAAAGACCCAAGCAACAAGCACACAGATACAGGGCGCCATTCCTTAAGCAGCTACGCTCTTACTAAAGCAGAGAAGGAAATATTCTTTGAAGTCCTTTACAGTATCAAGGTTCCGTCTGGCTTCTCGTCGAATATAAAGGGGATAATAAACATGGCAGAGAAAAAATTCCAAAACCTGAAGTCTCATGACTGCCACGTGATTATGACGCAATTGCTTCCGATTGCATTGAGGGGGCTTCTACCGGAAAATGTTCGAGTACCCATTGTGAAGCTATGTGCATTCATGAACGCAATATCTCAGAAGGTAATCGATCCAGAAATTCTGACAAGATTACAGAGGGATGTGGTCCAGTGTCTTGTTAGTTTTGAGTTGGTGTTCCCACCATCCTTCTTCAACATTATGACTCATCTCCTTGTTCACCTATGTGAAGAGATTCATATTCTCGGTCCGGTATTTCTACACAATATGTTCCCCTTTGAGAGGTTCATGGGAGTCTTGAAGAAATATGTTCATAACCGTGCTAGGCCAGAAGGAAGCATCTCGAAGGGCTATGGAACAGAGGAGGTCATTGGGTTCTGTGTTGACTTTATTCCTGACCTTAAGACAATTGGTGTTCCTGAATCGCGGCATGAGGGGAGACTGAGGGGAAAAGGAACGCTAGGAAAGAAAACAATGATACCTAGGGACGGGCATTCTTTGACCAAAGCACACTACACAGTTCTACAAAATTCTATGTTCATGGCTACGTATGTCGAGGAACACAAGAATATTGTACGGTCTGCAAACCCGGGGAAGGATGACTCATGGATTAAACGCGAACACATGGAGACTTTCGGAAGTTGGTTGCAAACACGTCTTATAAATGACACCACTGTTGAAGATCAGCTATACATGTTGGCAGGGTCACCATCTTCGACTATTGGGAGTTTTCAAGGGTACGAGATAAATGGGAATACATTTTACACGAGCTCCCAAGATAAGAAGAGCACCAACCAAAACAGTGGTGTCCGCTTTGATACAACAAACGAGAATGGAAAAACTGACACATACTATGGTTACATAGAGGAGATATGGGAACTTGACTATGGACCTTCTTTTAAGGTCCCTTTGTTCAAGTGCAAATGGGTCAACCTGAATGGAGAAGGGGTAAAGGTAGACCCGCTTTATGGAATGAAAACAGTGGATCTCAACTGTATTGGTTACAATGACGAACCATTCGTTCTAGCCAATGATGTGGCTCAGGTCTTCTATGTGAAGGACATGTCTTCCAGACCGAAGAAAAGAAAAAATAAGGGAACAATTTCATCATACGATGAGCCGAAGCGTCACATAGTTCTCTCAGGGAAAAGAAACATCGTGGGAATCGAGGACACGACAGACATGTCAGAAGATTATAATAAGTTTGTTGAAATTCCACCCTTCACAGTGAAAGCTGACCCCACCATCCCGTTAAATAATGAAGATGCTCCATGGTTACGGCCGAAGCGATCATAAGCAAGGGACACGAAGAAAATTCAGAAGACTAGATAGGGATGTTGTTGGTGATGTGTAATAATAAACGTGGAATACATGATCATAGTTCTTATAACGTAGTATGAACGAGATTTTGTTAGCCAAAATGATATTTATACATATTATGTGATTATGAATGGAGTAGGTGCAAGTTTGACCAATAATTTGTATTGATCGGTCAAAAGCTGGCAAGCATTGAGTGCTTGACAACTATGACCAGTCTGACTTCATTATTATTCCACATGACATCGACTCTAGAGGATGAACAAGCCACCCTACTTCTACTATGAAAATGAGGCCCTAGCTCCAAAAAGTGTATGGGTGGAAATTTCCAGAAATTTGTATGACATAGAGCCGGAGTTTGTGGATTCTAAGCACTTCTGTGCAGCTGCTCAAGAAAGAGGCTACATCCATAATTTGCCAATTGAGAATAACAAGGTTGCCCCTCTAGAGCCAGATGAGATGGAATTTTTACTCGGTCTCCCAAGAAACCACACAAGGGGAGTCGCGAAGAGAGAGAGGTACAAATCTCTTGGCAATTCATTCCAAATTGATACTGTGGGTTGCCACTTGTCGGTGTTGAAGAACATGTTTCCCAATGGTGTTAATGTGGTGTCCTTATTCTCCGGTATTGGAGGAGGAGAGATAGCTTTGCACAGGCTTGGCATCCACATGAAGACAGTGATTTCAGTTGAGATAGGTGAAGTTAATAGGAGGATTTTGAGGGGTTGGTGGGATCAGACACAAACTGGCACTTTAATTGAGATTGCCGACGTGAAGTCTCTCACTAATGATAGCGTACACGGAAGGCAATTCATTCCAAATTGATACTGTGGGTTGCCACTTGTCGGTGTTGAAGAACATGTTTCCCAATGGTGTTAATGTGGTGTCCTTATTCTCCGGTATTGGAGGAGGAGAGATAGCTTTGCACAGGCTTGGCATCCACATGAAGACAGTGATTTCAGTTGAGATAGGTGAAGTTAATAGGAGGATTTTGAGGGGTTGGTGGGATCAGACACAAACTGGCACTTTAATTAAGATTGCCGACGTGAAGTCTCTCACTAATGATAGCGTACACGGAAGGCAATTCATTCCAAATTGATACTGTGGGTTGCCACTTGTCGGTGTTGAAGAACATGTTTCCCAATGGTGTTAATGTGGTGTCCTTATTCTCCGGTATTGGAGGAGGAGAGATAGCTTTGCACAGGCTTGGCATCCACATGAAGACAGTGATTTGAGTTGAGATAGGTGAAGTTAATAGGAGGATTTTGAGGGGTTGGTGGGATCAGACACAAACTGGCACTTTAATTGAGATTGCCGACGTGAAGTCTCTCACTAATGATAGCGTGCACGGAAGGCAATTCGTTCCAAATTGATACTGTGGGTTGCCACTTGTCGGTGTTGAAGAACATGTTTCCCAATGGTGTTAATGTGGTGTCCTTATTCTCCGGTATTGGAGGAGGAGAGATAGCTTTGCACAGGCTTGGCATCCACATGAAGACAGTGATTTCAGTTGAGATAGGTGAAGTTAATAGGAGGATTTTGAGGGGTTGGTGGGATCAGACACAAACTGACACTTTAATTAAGATTGCCGACGTGAAGTCTCTCACAAATGATAGCGTACACGGAAGGCAATTCATTCCAAATTGATACTGTGGGTTGCCACTTGTCGGTGTTGAAGAACATGTTTCCCAATGGTGTTAATGTGGTGTCCTTATTCTCCGGTATTGGAGGAGGAGAGATAGCTTTGCACAGGCTTGGCATCCACATGAAGACAGTGATTTGAGTTGAGATAGGTGAAGTTAATAGGAGGATTTTGAGGGGTTGGTGGGATCAGACACAAACTGGCACTTTAATTGAGATTGCCGACGTGAAGTCTCTCACTAATGATAGCGTACACGGAAGTTACTATGTTTTCAAGCGGGGGTCGGGATAAAGGGAAAATACGTGTGGATGCGCAGAGTAAAACTTCGAAGGAAAACTATGGTTTTTCTGTTGTAGACGAAGATCTCAAATTCACCGTGTCAATAAGGTACAACTCGCTTTGAATTAGGAAGATCACAAGAGAAATAAAAAATTGTAACATTTTTATATTCAAATTATATACAAATGAAAAAATAATTAATAGTTTCAATAGTTAGAATAATTATTTAGTTAAACGAAAAATGGATTTAAATTAGTTTTGCAAATTCTAACATTTTTCATGTTGGAATTTTTGTCAAATTTGAAAGTATATAGAAGTTGTTAATGTGCAAACTTAACCCTTTTCAAATTTTGGCGCTAAAAAATTTTGGGCGCGCAGGGGTGCCACCGAAATTCGAAATTTGTTTTTGGTCCCGGGCCGTGGTACCAACCGGGACCAAAGGGGCTCTAGTCCCGGTTGGTTGCACGGGCCGGGACTAGAGGCCCAGGTGTATAAAAATCGCGGCCCTCTCTCCAGGCCGAACGAACACCCCAGGGACAGGTACGAGTGGACATGGCTGGGCGAAGCCCTGCCGGCGGCGGGAACGAGTAGACAGATCCCGCCGGCGGACCGCCGGCGGGTATGGGCTAGGGACACGGTAGAATAGGGGGGCACACAAGTTATATTAAAAAAAGGCCAGGGGCCTTGCTTACATAGATAGGGGGCGGCGCGGCCACAGGCGGCCGGCCGTACTTGCATAAAGGGGCGGCGGCGCGGCCACAGGCGGCCGGCCGTTTTCTTGGGGGGTAGCTAGGGGCCTTGCTTACATAGAATAGGGGGCGGCGGCGCGGCCACAGGCGACCGGCCGATCTACTCGTCCTCCTCGTCGGAGGAGATTTCTTGGTAGGGGGGCGGCTGCCACAGGTGGGCAGGCGGCTGGGCCGGGGGTGCAGGCATCGGGGGCATCGGAGGCGCGTACGGCGGTGGCGGGGGCAGCGGCGGTGGCGGGGGAAGCACCTCCTGCGGCGGAGGGGGCAGCTCCTCCTGCTCCGGCGACCCCGGCGCCCAAACGCCGCCGGTCCAGGCCCAGGACATGCCGTACTCCAGCCCGGGGGGGAGCGGCTGCGGCGGCGGCTGGTCCTCGGACGCCTCATACTCGGCGTAGAGCGCGTGCCACCAGGGGGTAGGCTCGGGGGGCGGCGGCGGCGGCATGGCGGCGGCGGCGGCGCGGGCGGCGGTCACGACCCGCTCCCACCGCTTGATTTCGTCCTCAACGAGTGAGCGGCGGGAGGCCTCGCAGGCATCCTCCATGGCGGCCCGGAGCACAGGGTCCTCCTCCCCGGAGAAGTCCTCCGGGATGTCCTCGAGGAGCCACAGCTCCCTCTCCCGGCCGGGCGGTGGCGGCGGGTAGTCCTCGACGTCCACCTCGTGGAGGCGGGGATGTAGGAGCGCCGGCGCTGCTCGAGCCAGGCGCCCCAGTAGGGGGAGCTGCGCGCGTACGCGCGCTCCCTGCGGACGTGGGCCGGCAGGAGCTCGCGCCGGCGGTCGATCTCCTCGAGCAGCGCCTGGCCGGTCGGGACCGGCGGCACAGGGATCCGCTGGGGGTTCAGGTGCCAGCCGTCCGGGAGGTGGACGTCAGCATAGAACACCGGCGTGGCGTTGTTCCAGTGCCACTCGGCCTCGTCCACCCGGACGTACCGGCGGAACCTCTTGCCCTTGGGCGCGGCGCTGGGCGGCGGGCGTGCAGCCGGAGGTGGCGCGGGGACGCGCGGCGTCCCGCCGAGGCGGACACCTCCAGGGCCGTAGCCGAAGGCCTCCGCCGGCGGTGGTGGGACGCGGCCGGCGCCGCTCGAGGAGCCTTCGTTCCTGGGGCGCTTGCCGGAGCCGCTGCCGAACCAGCGGGACATGGTGGCTATGGTTGGTCTGCCTTGGGCGCGGCCGGGGTGGATGGGTTGTACGGGCGGCGGGGGGCCTTTAAAAAGGACCCGGGGTGGGCTGGCATGCCAACCGGCGGCCTGGACGTGGCGGCGGTTGCAGGCGGCCATGAATGCGGGCAGGAGCCGAGACGTGGCGGCGGTTGCAGCCGTGGCACGCGCGCGTGGGGAAGTGGGGGCGCGGGAAGCCGAGGTGGGGCGGGAAGACGAGGTGACAGTGGCCCTTTGACCGTCCTGTAGTCTTAATTTAAGGGACCAGGCGAGCCAGCCAACGGCCGCTGGCCAGTGGCCACTTCGAACCATTGACTGACCACGCTGGCCAGTGGGCCCTTCGAACCGTTGACTGACCATAATAAAAGACGCGGGCCAGTGGGCCCTTTTGACAAAAAAATGTGACCAGTGGGCTTAATAAAAGACGTGGGTCTTGACGCGGTTGGGGAAGGGGAGGCCGGCTCGGGATTGGGAGACAGGAGCCCAAAAGACGTGGGGCCTGGACGCGGAAACTGAACGATTATATATATTTTTTTGTCAAAAAAGTATCCATCCCGGTCCCTTGAACGAACCGGGACGAACTCCCTGGCCCAGGTTCGCCACGTGGCCTATCCTTACCATCCCGGGTCCTGGCACAACCGGGACCAATGGGACGGGCCATTTGTCCCGGCCAGCCCATCCCGGTTGTACAACCGGGACAACTGGCCCTTACGACCCGGGACAAAAGGCCCTGTTTCCACTAGTGACTTGCTGCGCCGGCTGCAGCTCGTCGTTGTCGCTCTCGGGCCACGCGTCCCAGAGATGGTCCATTGCGGCGAGGATGAGGATGGAGAAGAACGGCGAGGATGGAGAAGAACGGCGAGGAGGAGGCGAGAATGTGCGGACGGAGAGGGCGCGGGCACCATTTTTATAGCCTGGCGGGCCAGTCGCCGCGCCGCGCGTGTCACTGCTGCCGCCCCCCGCCATTAATCCGGCAGCCTTTGACCGGGGCATGCACTGGCCGGCCGCCACGCTATAACTCCGGCAGCCTTTGACGGCGCGGGCGCCGAGAGGGAGGTCACGGGCGGTGGATTCTGTTCCCGCGTTTTCCCGGCGCGTCACTGACAGAGCTGGCCCGCGCGCGCGGTCGCGCAGTTTCGCTCCCCCAGACCGAACCCAGCGGGATGGGTTTGGTGAAGAAACGGCGCTATTCGCCGCTTCCGCCGCGAAAAAAGCCCCCTGGGGGGCTCTGGGGGGGCGGCTGGAGATGCCCTTACAGATTGAATCACAAATTGTCAAGGAGTAAATCCAAGTTTCCAGATGTCGTGGTTTATTTGCAGGTCCCGAAACTTCAGCTATATGTTCTGGTGAGAGGCCACACCAGAATCCATCTATGGCTCTTACCACTCCTCCTAGCTAGCGAGGAGGCAGAGATAAATCAGTAAAACTATCTCCGACAAAAGTCAAGCATAAGCCAATCAAATCATCAGACACAACAACACAACGGTTAATTGGTTTCCTCCGTAAAATACATGTGTAAAACATTACAAGGTTCAAATAAGTTTAACAACTAGCTATACATTACCTCCTCAGCTCCTCTGGTACTGACTGCAAATTCTCCCTGATGCAGCCTACTTCAGGAGGAATCAGAGCCCTGCTCTTTCTTCAAAAGTATGGAGAAATATATATTTTGCCAGTGGCAAAATCTATAAAAAAAATGGGAGAAAGCACCAGAAACCTTGGCTTTGCTGATTAGCACTTTTTTTAGGCCTCAGATAATTTACAATAAAAAAAGATTTTTATCTTCCAGGAATAAAGCTCTAATCATCTGCTCAAAGTGAAATTATCAGGATAAATCCGTTCATAGAATATCTTTATCATCGAGTTGAAGTGTCGCCAACTTACTCACTGATTAACTGTGCTACATCAGAGAAGACACAAAGGCAAAATGGCATGATAATCTCATAGAAGGGGATAATTAGTATCCCTAGAAGTAAAACCTATTTATGCATGGCTATGAACATCACACAGAAAGTTTATAGAATCTAGTGAAGCTAGCTTCAGAAAATCGAATCTGAACTTCTGAAGTAAAAGAAATAAGGTTTACCATTAGCATGAGAGATCCAAGACTTTCCATTACAAGCTGCATGTTTCTGTCAAAGGAAAAAATGTGAACATAATTCTATAGATAAAATATTCCCATTATTTCTTATCCCCCATGTACAGTTGATAAGGATTGTTGAAAGCATTCATCCACAAGCAAGAACTGAGTTTGCGAAAAACAGATTTAGGTACCATCTTTCTAGGAAGCAAATATAAAACAAACCAATTAACATGCCATGAAACATTGATTAATTATACAAATATAACTACATCACCCTTATTATCCTCATGAGAGAAAAATATTAGAATCGAAATGAATGTACTCTTCGCAAATGCGAGAGTTCAAAGCGACATACAATTTTGTTTGCGCTGTTAAATCAAATCAACATACAGTTTAGTCCCCTTCTGCAAAATTAGACATGAAGCCGGTGCAGTTATACCCTGTCATTTCTCAAAGCAACATACAATTTAGTTGCCTTTGCATCTTGTGGAAACGGAGATAGATACGGTACATTTACATTCATTTCACCCTATAGCCTATTTAAATTAGATTCTAGATTGATTTCCAAATGTTATTCTATCTGTCCTGCTTCAAAGACATGCACAAAGCTCCCAACTCCCAAGGCATCATATCTTTGGTCAATAATATTATAATTTTAGTTCCACTAATCTCTCAAGGAAGCATCTTAAAAACAATGGCACAACAACACGCATTGCCATCAAATATAAGCGTAAGACCCTTTCTAGCATGTGACTTGATTTCAATCTTAGAAGAGATACAGCTAAAAAAACCCTTAGAAGATATGAGGCACCAAATCATACCTCTGCCAGGCAGAATGGTGGCGTGGACAACACCCTCACAATTTCACTGAATCTGGACATTTACCTGATTTGATCCCCTGTAGGTTGTCAAGACATCATAGTAATGACCAAGAATGGCATGCCATCCTTCTAAAAAAATTACCCTGGATTTCATGCCATGTTTCTAGCTCTAAACAACAGATTTGCGAGCAAGCCTGAAATTCCACTACAATTCCAGACCCTGGTTATCATACCATCCTTCTAACTATTAGAATGCACTCACCTGAAAATAAGGTCAGCTTCAAGCCCAAAGATTGTTTCACCACAACATTAGTAATAATAACTAACTTTAACTAATACGCGTATATAATTCAGATGAATGGAGGTTGTGGCGGGTAATTTAGAATGGTACAAGCTGAGAATCTCATTTGCACTGAAGCAAAGCCCTTTCTATTTAAATGTATATGTCACCCATACACCCTTATTACTTATATAGAGGAAGACAACCAGCCCAAGTATATGGTTTCAGTTGCATTCAGTTGGGGCCTTTCCGCATTACAAGTATGTGTAACAAAGCACATGCTATAAATAATTATTCGTACTTCTTTATCACTTACATCCAAGGAAGATAATCACGCATCAATACCGTGGATGTACATATCTTATTTTTCGAATATATAATCCTATTATACCATGGATGTACATATCTTCATTTGCACTAATACGATTATATGCATCCTATGAACTTGTGAGCATTGAAAACATAAAAGGCACCATGTAAAGGTCTAAGAAAATGATTGGTAGAGAGTGCATATTTGCGAAGGTAATGATTAAGTAAATTATGATCAAATAATTTGCAAGCTAAATCTATGAAAATGTAGCTTTGTAGATGTTGTTGTACAAAGTTATAGGCATAGTTTCCAATGGTTTTCACGCCTCCAGTTCCACCAAGGGGGAATAAAGTTGAGAAACGTAATCAACACCTAGTCGCTTCCAATAAGTAGTGGATAATACACAAGGAACCTTTACCAAAAGGAGGCACCTAAAAATACTCCACATTAAATAAGAAGTTATTAAACAAAAACATAACAAGGAGTAATGAATACAGAGCATCATGGAATGAGCTTGATAAGACATAGAAAAATGCATACACATCTTTTATTTGCCAACACGATTTGCTTCACTACGTCCAGACATAGTTGAACAGTTGGTGCAGGCATGCATATCCTCTTTGACCACTTATCATCCTTATGGCATTCTCCGAAATAACATCACAGAACCGTCAGTTTTCCAATATGCTTTTAGGCCCTCTAACAACCCCTGCATGCCAAAATAACTATTGTGTAAGCGTACACGATATTTAGATTATGTAATTCACACGTCATCATTGTGACAAAATTTCTACTCGCAGATATGAAGCAAGGTCTTTCATTCCAAGTCCACCAACTCACACTAACATGTCCATAAATTAAGGACTCCACAAGACGGACTTAGTGCTATGGGTCCAAACTGCAGCACCTGTTATTTGGAGAATTTCCCATCTGGTACATAAACTCAGAGTTGACAAGGCCAATGCCAACATTTTGGTTGCCAGCGTATTCTAACCTGAAAAGCACCAAAAAACGTATGGCGTCTGATGAGATCCGGTAGTACCATATGTCTTGTTCATCGGTATTCAAAAAAATGGTTCGGAGGTTAATCTATGAAAATATGAGTTATTAGCATAAAACCGCCACTTTTGTGGCAGATTTTCCCAAAAACCACCACCAGACGTCGCAATCGCACAAAACCACCAGATTTCAAATTTTTCGTAGCAATGTGCACCGATACCTCTTCGCGCACGAATTGATACAGATTAAGGAACTTAGGCCCACCCGTCAGGATGACGTGGATATGTCGGAACGGAAACGAGTAACGGACGTCTCCGACTGCGTGTATGACCAAGATCCTGACCGGGGCCACTCTGCTCACTCCCTCCCCTCAGTTCTTCCCTCTTCCCTCTGTTCTTCCCTCACTGAGCTCCACCATCGCCGGCGCAGTAGGAAGGCGTCGCCGCCGCGCAGCTCACTTTTTCCACCGCTGCTCCGGTGAAATGCCAAGCTGGAACGACGGCGACAAGACTTCCGAAGGGACCTATCTCACCGATGTGAGTTCTTCTCATTCATTCGGTCTTAGGGTTACGATTTGGGGATTTTTGATTTTTCTTCGATTTTGCTTATTTTTTGATCGATTCATACTGGTTTGTAGAGCACCGATATGGATTACGCACCTGATTCGATCTGTGACCCGTCTTTCTTCGGCATCGACGTCGGTAGCTCTGTTGTCTGTCGCGTTCACAAATGCAAGCCTGACAGACAAGTTGCATTCGAAGGCAGCAACACCGGAAGATGTTTCCTAGTCTGCCCCATTCAGAATGTGAGTGATAATGCACTATGCCTAGCTAATGTATTGCGTCTCTGTATTCATCTAGTAATGTCAGCAAGTTAATGAATTCCCTCTCTGTATTTTATCTCTGTAATGATTTCAACAAGTACTCTGCCTAGTCAACTAGTACTGAATTCCCTCTGTGTATTTATGTATGTCAGCAAGCTGAGAACTGTGGCTTTGTAGACTGGATTGATGGGGAGTGGCCTGACACTTTGCAAAACCATCTTGCTAAACTGTGGGCAATGTATGAGGATAGTGAAGCAAGTTTTATTTCAGCCAACTCTGAGAACTCTTTAGTGGTGAAGAATCTGGTTAAAGAGAAGGAAATGCTGGAAGAGAAGTACTCTGCTATGATATGTGACATGAACAAGATGTTGGAGACCACAGACAGAAGGATCAGGACTGAAAATATGAAGAAGATAATGCAAGGCAATGATAAACAAAAGTTTGAAATTTCTGAGTATGCTAGGATGCTGGTGGAGGAAGAGCCGAGGGAGGTGAAGCTGCAGAACGAGAAGCTACTCGCTGATGTTGAGTTGGTGAAAAATCTTCACAACTGTGACAAGGAGCGTATCAAGATGATGCAGAAAGAAGAGAAGGCATTGGAGGAGGTGAAGAAGCAAAGGCATCATCTTCTTCAGGAGATTCAATTGCTCAATCTGAAGCAGCAATAGTGGGATGGTGAAAGAGAGAAGCTGAAGGATGAGAAGAGGAAGGTGGAGTACATGTTGTTTGATCTGCTGAAGGCAAAGGAGAAATCCAAGGACAAGCTAAAGACAATCAAGGGCTTATGTGAGGACTAAATGAATGATGAATGAGTGATTAGAGCAGATTTATATGTAATATTTGTCTATTTTATGTTGCAACTGATGTAGTGTGGAACTCAAGTAGTTTTTGCGAGTGAATGTGTGAACCTAGCTATGTTGAACCATTTTATTTGGCAGTTAATGTCTGAACCTATTTATGTGATGAAGTGTTGTCAAATTATAGCTATTTGATTTTTAAAATGGTCATCTGAATGATGAGTTCAAATCTGGTTGAGTACTCAATCTGGTATGATTAGGAGTTGTCGAGAACCCACACGGTTCTCGACAACCCTTTTGCATACAAGTAAGATGAGCATTTAGGGTTGTCGAGAACCCAAAAGCTTCTCGACAACCCTAGTTCATATAGGTAAGATGATCATTGAGGGTTGTCGAGAACCCAGACGCTTCTCGACAACCCTAGTTCATAGAGGTAAGATGAGCATTGAGGGTTGTCGAGAAACCATACGCTTCTCGACAACCCTAGTTCATATAGGAAAGATGAGCATTGAGGGTTGTCGAGAACCCAGACGCTTCTCGACAACCCTAGTTCATATAGGTAAGATGCGCATTGAGGGTTGTCGAGAACCCAGACGCTTCTCGACAACCCTATTTTCATAGATGTAAGATTAAACATGGGAATTTAGGGTTAAATAACAGTCAGATTAACTGATAATAGCAAGTATAATTCACAAAGTCACTTAGGGCCTCTTTGATTCAAAGGAATAGCATAGGAATTTTGTAGGATTGGATCCTATAGGAAAATTCCTATAGAAGTTGTTTGCTTCATAGGTTTGTATCATATAGGAAAATTTCCCATAGGAATTTTGTAGTACAAATCCTGTAGGAAAATAACATGAGGTCCAACCTCATGGAAAATTTCCTTCACCACAATCAAAGGAATTGCTCTCCCCATAGGACTCACTTAGACATGTGTCGTGGGATAATCACGGCAGACGTTACCGGGGGTAACTGATCTTGGGGCAAGACGACACAGGCGTTTGGGAGAGGGTTTAGCTGAGAGGAAAACATGATGGAACTCGATCTGGTAGACGGCAATCAAGTCGCCGAGTCTCCGATCTCAAGATATTAACTTAACTCTCGTGTTACACTGGATGCTCGATACCAAGCGATATTGCTAGGGCTCTTAGATCTCTCTCAACTAACCCTAGGGGTCGGTTTATAAAGCACCCGTACCCCCTGGCTTGTCCTTCAAGGCGCACCCTGAATCCTACCCGGACACGGCATACAAACCCTAACTTTCCTTTACCGTAACCCACAATCCGGGTTACGAGGCCTACAAACTTGGGCCTTCCAGAAGTTTCTTTATCCTTAGCCGGATCTTGCGCAGCGTCCTGTGGGCCGGGTTATACCTTGGAGTTGGTCTACCGGGTTATTATCCCTCCATCAGTAGTCCCCAGAATAGCTTGGGCTTCACGGATCCTTCCTTGAAGCGCTTGCTATTCCCTGCAAAAACATCAGATGCACAAATGCATGAAGGCCGGGTTAAAGCGCTTCGATAAATAGCTAGGCCCAACTCCATGGTGGCCATATAGTAACCCGGCTTCTCTCCAAACACTTAGCCTTTCGGGTCTAAGCCCTGATAAAAATGTCAAGATCTTGTACTTTACTCGATAATTGATCTTGATATTATGAAGAATATCTCCTTCCTATTTCTGTCCGGATACCTCGCCCAATATTTAAAGCGTATCTCGCAAAACTTAAACAGATAGCCGTTACTCCGTAACTTCCGTCTCCCACCCGTTGAACTGGGCTTATCCACTCACGCTTATTATAAATTGGCTCTTAGGGGTAACCCTAACCCCAACAGCTCATTTCCCCCCATTCTTCTTCCTTTCTTCCTCAGTGCTCTAGCTCATAGAGCGCCACCACGGAAACCTCGCGCGCATCACCGGAGCCTATCTGCCGCCGGCTACGCTCTGCCACGGTGCGCTCTGCACCACCGCCCAGATCCGCCGCCGGACCCCCGACCTGCCCGCCGGGAATCGCAAAGGGGCACCAGGCTTGTGCCATTTGCCTCCGTCGAGCTTCACTGCAATCCCCTCCAGTAAGCCTCTCTCATCCATTATCTGGCCTCCGCAATTTCCTGATTTTCTTCAGATTAGATCTAAGTCAACCCGCCGATCTTTTTTCTAGTCATGCCGAATTAAGTTGCTTGTATTCATTCCAGCTCATCCAATGGATTGGATATAGACTTTACTTTACTTCCCTACCGCCCATAGTCACTAATTTTACCACAAATCTTGAAACGGAATCCCGAATCTGGGTTCGGGCCGCCCAAATTTTCCGCCCTTGTCTCTGTCACCCGGAAAATCCTCCCTTTTCCGGTTCTTTTTATTCGCAATAGGTACCTGTGCAACCATCCATCGCCCTCAAAGGCTCTTTCAATGCATAAGCCTCCATAACTTTTGTTATGATGCTTGATACCCGGATAGTTTGAACCTTACTCTGCAGATTGATACCCGGATAGTATGCAACTTCCATGTTGTCTCGATATCACTCGCCGATACTCGGCCAGCTCACGGTTTCCGAGTCTTACTCATCATGCCCTTCCACCTTGTGCTTTGCAGGTTAAACCCATGGCTCCCAAGAAGCAGGGAAAGCAGCCGACTAAGGCCAAAACCACCAACGCCATATCCGCCAACTGGGCGCGATCTACAGCTACCAAGGCCAAGTTAGAAGAACTGGTCGAACTAGGGGTTCTTCCCCCTCAAGAGGATATCCATTGGAGGGTGCCTGGTAACGAGACCCGGCCTACACCGGCAAAGGATGAGGTAATATGCTTTGTGGAACACGTGACCCGAGGCTTCCGTCCTCCGGGTCACCCTTTCTTCCGTGATATTCTGAGCCATTATGGCCTTCGCATTTTTGACATAGGGCCTAACTCCGTGTTAAATATCTCCCACTTCATCGTTCTCTCCGAGTCATACTTGTGCACTCCGCCAAGTTTGGCTCTTTTCGTCGAGCTTTTCCAGTGCAAACCGTGCCGCGAAAGCGGTGACGGGGCACTTCTCGCTTGCGGCGGGGTTTCTATCCAGCGCCGCAAGAATTCTCTGATGCCACCCCTCACTCTCAACTCCCACGTCAAAAACTGGCAACTCTCATATTTCTATTGCCGAGACACCTCCCCACCCGGCCAAAAGAAACTGCCGGGTTACTCGGAGAGCCTTCTCGATATCTCCGAGACTTTCAACGCCTTTGCCCCTGACTCGGACAGGGAGGCCATCCGGCCTTTACTAGCCAAAATCTCTGTTCTGTCGGCCCAAGGTCTCATTGGGCTTAACCTGGTGAAAACTTGGGTCGATTTCCGGATCCAACCCAACTCCATCCGCACTAAGTTAATGTGCGAGTACTCAGGACACACCATGGACTCGCTCCGGTACTCCACCCATAGCTTTGCAGCCGGAGATACCAACAAGACTATCAAGAGCTTCTTGACAGAGAAGTTGGAGGTAATCCGGAATATAGCCGGGTTAGAACCCTTCACGCGTGAGAACCCGGCCCCCAAGGTAAAGACTCGGTTTTCATACTTTTACCTTCACACTTTCCACTCGATATGACTAATAACCCTTATTCTTATATCTTCTTCTCAGGCTAATGATCCCTTTTGGAAGATTGAAACTCCTCCTAGCTCTGAAAATCCAGAGGAGAAAGAGGATGGCACTAACTCGGATGAAGGTACGTTCCGAACTTCACTTAGTTCCTTTGAGTTCGTCGTGTCCCGTTCTTCATTTTCCAACTGTGACCTTGATAACTTCCAGAGCAAGAGGACAAGGACGAAGAAGAAGAAACTGACGGCAAGGTAGAATCCGCCAGTGATGAGGAGGAAGTGGAGCCGACAATCAAAGTCGGATCTAAGAGAAAACCCCGAGGGGTCGTCTTCAAGGTTTCATATCGCCTCCTTGTATTCAATTCGTATTCCTTTGATGATATACATGAGCTAACTTGACGTTATTCCACTGGCCATATTTGAAGGAGTCGCCCATGACCAAGCGCGGAGCGACTCGAAATTACCCGGGTGATGGTGCTCTTAACCTGGGTATTCCATTGTCTCCGGCTCGGCGCGCTGGTATTTACCTTATCCTTTCTCGGACGAAACAATCTTCCTGAACCATTCCCTTACGAAATCTCGCTTGATACTTTTCAGTTTCGCCCGGGTCCAGCAGCGAATTCCCTTCGGACTTTGCGGTGAATCCCGGGTAAAGTTCCTTTCCTGACGTTCTATCACATTTTCATCACCCTTTCCTGGTTGTACACTAACTGCTCACTCATACTATCTATAGGGCCACGGTCATTATTAGCGACCAAGAGGATATGGAGACCGATGACCCGGGTAAGGGGAACCCGACTGATAATACGGCAGCCGCAGCTGGCGGCGAAGGACAAGTGTCACCGATGAGCCCGGCCAGTCAAGGAGCCGGGTATCCGATAGCCTCGCATACAAGCGAGAAGGAAAAAGCTGCAACTTTGGGTGCGGGGGGAGGAGCACCAGATTCCGACATTCGGATGACCCGGATGCCGTCTCCCGCTAAGAAGAAAACTCCTTCTCCGAGTTTCCGAGACCCTAGATCCTCTAACACGGGTAATGATACTTTTGACCAGCTGATGAGCACTCTCCTCACTATGAAGACCTCAGAGAGCAATATTCTAGAGCGCATGGCCGCAGAGCGCCAGGTAACAACACTTGATATCTCGCAGTATACACTTAGTCCCCAAGTTCCGAGCATAACTTTGTTGAAGTTGTGCTTGGTACTTTATGCAATATTCGGCTTGCCATGATACCCGACTGATACTTGTGCTCCTTGTTCTTTACAGGCACAGATGACCCGGTCTGATGAAATTTTGCTCAAGACCGAACAACTTCTTCTTGCCGAGGTAAAGCGGAGAGAAGCCCTTGAGGCTGACGTGGAAACCTTGAAGAAGGATGTTTCTAAATACAAGAAGAACTACAATACTGCTCAAACCGCACTGAAGAAATTATCGGACCAGGTTACCGATACCTATCGCATCTTGCTTAGTAAGTTTTTGATGCCGACTGACTTCATGCCTTTACTTTATTACATGATACTCGGGATTACTGATACGCCCTTCCTTTGTTTCAACTGCAGGTGCCAACCTTGCGGCCCCAGAGGAGGATGCCATTGCAAAGGCTAAAACTTTAAAGACTGTGCTCCAGACTTTCTTTGCCGGCACGAAGTTTATACTGGACGCCGTGAAGTGGCCTACTGAGGTATATCCGGGTGAAGAAAATCTTATCCAAGCCTGCTCCACCGTGCCTGCCTGGATTGAAATCTGGAAACGCTCGGCATGCCGGATTGGTATGACCTGGGCCTTTACCCTGGCTAAGGCTTATTTTCCGAAGCTTGATCCGGCAAAGGTAATATCCGGGTTTCCAGAATTCAAAGCTGATGGCTCCAAGTTTGTATCCAAGGACTTCAAGGCCATACAGTCCGCAGTGCGTCATTCGGCCACCACTTTGGCCGATAGTATGGATCTGAACACAATTATGAGTGCGTACGATGCTGAAGGCAAAATCGTGACGGAGGACGCACCCCCGCCCTTTGATATTTTGGAGAAATGGGCTGCTGACTCGGCCAGGAAGAGGGAAGAAACTGCGAAGAGAGAGGCCGAGTTAGGATCAGAGCCAACCACCTCTACACCAGCTGTTCTTCCGCCTGTCCGTCCTGTCGCGAAGAATCCGGGTGATGATGCCGGGAGAGCTAAAGAGCAAGTCCAGGAGCAAGACCCGGAGGGCAAGGGCAAACATGTGGACCCTACTCAGGAAGCCGAATAGGCAAATGCCATCAAAATACTTCGATCATCTGATGCTTTTATTCAAAACAAGTATTCTTTTGACGGTGCGCCTGTGCACCCTTGATACTGGTGTCGCAATTTGTAACGCACTTTAATTCCGTGATACACTTCGTGCCTTTCTAGGCCTTTTGATGAACTTGATACTTGTCTATTTTTGAACTTATTCTTGATATCCAACTTTCTTTTCATTTCTTTTTATTCCCCTCTTTATTTCTGAGTATCGTGAGTTTTGACAGGTGGACTTTTCTTTAAGTCCCCAAGTCCCCACGACTCGGACATTGGGGTCTTTCGAGCTTAGCGACGAAACAACTTGATTCTGTTTCGAAACCCACAGTCCCCAAGGCCCGAATTTCCGAGTCTGTGGTGTGTGGTCTTTTCGAAGAGAACAAACTTGTTGTTGCTAAGCTGAAACCCGGAGTTGTTTCATATAGATAATGAAGTTATGCTTGATAAACGTTGAGTTTCCAGCTATTAGCCTTGTACTCTGCATAACTTGTGGTTTAGATGACCCTTTTGACTATCTTGTACTGTAAGCCGGCTTTCGCGTGGATACCATGTTGTTACATCTATACGAAAACAGGGTCAGACAAGTCCCATTGGGCTTCATGGCTGATTGTAATCGTAAGCGAGCAAATCATGCCACTTTAGTGCGAGTCACATCGAGCTTAAGTAAGAAAAGTCAAGAAAATTTGGCTCCTTTGTCCGGTTATAAGATTGCAGCCGTACTCGTTTGCGAGTAATCGGCCCTTATAACTCATAGGCATCAAGGCCGGGTCTTTGGGTTTGTGGCTGTGCTATTCAAGCAATCAGCCCCCAAGACCTATATATATTCAACATACTTGATGACACTGATGTATTGATAGCAATGGATACTACTTACCTGTAACCGAAGTAAAGATCGTAACAAAATAGGACTTGATAACCATCTCTTTATTGATACGAGAAAGTTTGGATCAGCAGGCCGCCTCATTAAAAACCTTCCAGTCCCCTTAGGTACCCTGGGTAGGAAAAGAGCGCGTCTGAAACCTGTTGCCCGTTACATTGTTTAGTTCTTCTTGGGAACCGGTCCCGGGCTGACGTGACCGATACACATTCTCCATTTGTTAGACTTTTTCATGATGAGTACCGGGTTTACTAGCCAACCCGGGTGAGGTGTTTCCATAACGCGGCTGGCTATGAGCGGCCGTGCAATTTCTTCTCCTATGCCAGATTGTTTGGAGGAATCATCCTTGATAAAAGCCACCATCTTAGCATCTTGTGCTGCCTTGGACTTTGCTCTTTCGCCTTCAGTGCTCGGCCTTTTTGATGTGGTTCTGTCCTCCGGGCCTGCTTGAGACCGGTAATGCTTGAGTTCCTCTTTTCTACAGGCTTGCTCGGCCATTGCTGCGTCTCCTTCATCGCATTCAGCTGCTATATCTCGATTTCCATGTATGGTAATGGTCTGCTTAGGACCCGGGATTTTTAGCTGTAGATACACATAACACGGCCTTGCCATGAATTTAGCATAAGCCGGCCTTCCGAATAGCGCGTGATAAGGACTGCGCAACTTAACCACCTCGAAAGTAAGCCACTCAACTCGATAATTGTCCTTTGATTCCCCAAAAGCTACCTCCAATGCGATTTTTCCCTCGGGGCACGCTGAATGACCCGGTACTATGCCATGAAAAACTGTCGTACTTTTTTGGAGCTGAGATTCCTTGAGACCCATGCGTAGAAAGGTTTCCCAGTACAGGATATTGATGCTGCTTCCTCCATCCATCAGGACCCTTTTCAGCTCGTACCCATTGATCTGTGGTG